>JAASGA010000762.1:0-13023 GCA_023334105.1 Globisporangium nodosum
CACACACACACACACATACACACACACACACACCGTGAACCAGTGTCAGCATGAATAGACCTCGCTCGGATCAACATCAGCACTAAGTCGTCCACTCCGCGCCTCCGCCTCACTCAATCGCTTGCTCGAGAGTCCACCGGCGGAATGCAGCAGCCGCACCTTTGTAGAGCGGAAGGAGTCCGAGCTGCTCGACGCCCAGGTGCTCGGACAGACGACCATCAAAGCCGAGGTTCACCATCCTCGCACGCGCCTGCGGTTGCCACCGTCGTCATCGTCGTCGTCGCCGTCGTCGTCGTCGCCAGTTTGTTTGTGTGTGCGCGCGAGAGTACGAGTGTGTACAGTCATGAGGTCACGATGACACACAAGCGTGAAGCACCAGTGTGTCAATCACACAGACACAACCCCTCCTTCGCTTCACTCATCTCACGACGCACCTTGACGTGCGCGCTCGCGTCGCCGCACACCTGCACCTGCAGCGTATACTGACTCGCTCTCTCCACCACGAATGACGCGGACTTTCGCTTCCGCGTCTTCTTCGCTGTCGCTCCATCGCCCGATGCTACAGCAACTGCGCCACTCGTCGGGTCGCCCGTGACCGCAAACCGCATCGCAGACGGGTAGTGGCAGAGCACCGCCGGCGCGCGCAGCGGCACGTCGCGCTGCTGCAGCACGGAGAAGACGCGCCACTGGTCGGCATCGAAGAGCGTGAACACGAGCGGCACGCGAGAGGTCGTCGAGTGCGTCGGGAAGACCGCGAGCTCGAGCACGTCGATGTCGACGCGGCCGCCAGCCTCGAGCCCGAACTGCGCCACGACCGTGCGCGTGTTCCACCGCTGCTGAGTCGACTCGCCGGAGGACACGCCATTGCTGTTGCTGCTGCTGCTGGCGGTTGCGTTCGCTGCGACATCGTAGGAGCGGTCGCGGTGGAAGCGGTGCTGGAAGAGCGTCTCGACGGCGCCCACGCTGGCTGCACACGCCAGTAGAAGGAGTGCGAGAGCGAGGAGCGGTGCGGCGCGGAGGTGGCCCATCGCGTGTCTGGAGGTGGGTGACGAAGGAGAAGATCGTAGTGGTGCGGTTTGATGAAAGGGTACGAAGCTCACTTCAATCAGTACTCAACCTTCTCACTTAAATCAGTTTGCAACTTCAACTTGAGTTTCGTGTGTACCACACCACACCCGTAGGGATGTTCTTGAGTGCATTCCTGAGTGCATTCCTGAGTGCATTCCTGAGTGCATTCCACGACACGGCACGAGACCATCGCCAGAGACCATCGCCAGAGACCATCGCCAGACCAGCGTCATCCTGCAGCACTCTCCTGTCGAGACGATCTCCCTCTCCTCCTTCGCCACAGTCTCCAGCACCCAATGCAGTGAGTTAGGCTGGTTCGTGGCTGGTGATCTCGTCAATTCAGGAGCAGAATGAGAGACTGACGTCCTCGCTTCCTGCCGCGTCCAGTGATCCAGCTCATCGACATCATCCAAGACTCCAAGATGTTCTCCCTGGCGCTCTCGCCAATCGCACTCGGCGTCTGCGGCGTCTGGAGCGCGAACGTCACAATGCAGACTGCACTGCAACTCTGCCGTGCCTTCGAGACGACGCCACGAAAAGAGTGTGATGCTGTTGCTCTCTGCGATCACGCTCGGTGGCTGCGGGATCTGGTGCACGCACTTCACAGGCATGACAGCGCTCGAACTCGACCTTGAAGACGGAACACTCTTGGTCGTGGACTTCGAGCTCGGCCAGACGGTCGTTTCATTCATCTTCGCGGTCGCGGGCGTGTACATCGGAGTCATGATCTCGCCGACAGACCCGTACTTCCTGGAGATCGAGCAGACCCGGCGAACCGAGATGCTAGTACGCTTCCACGTCTCACTCTACGAAGCAAGCGAGTGGGCTCACAGATGCGTGGGGAGCAGATGCTACCGGCAGGTGTCGAACATGAAGAAAGTCAAGATGTCAGTCGCTGTGAAGAAGGAGCAAGTCACTCACCGCATCAAGGTGAGTCCGACACGACTTACCACCGATCTCTCGTTCACACTCCTCCACCACACGCTGTCGACGCTTTCAAATGGATCATCGCTCTTCTCGCGGCTCTGGCGGATCGCCATTGGCGGCGCCTTCGCAGCGCTCGGCGTGCTCGGCATGCACTACCTCGGCATGATGGCGCAGCGCACGAACGCCGACATGACGCTCCGACCTGGCGTGGTGGCGCTCTCCGTGTGCATCGCCTTCTTCACTGCGAACGCAGCGTTCTGGATCCTCTTCCGCGCGGTATGTTGCGATGCCGCAGCCCGCTTCATCGCGCGGGAGGAGACTTGGATGGCGACGAAGCACTCACCTGTTCGCACTCTTCTGGTGTCCGCCAGCTCACGTTCCTGCCGCACAACGAGGCGCTTCGCTTGGCCAGCGCGCTCATCATGAGCATCGCAGTGTGCGGCACGCACTACAGCGGCATGGGGGGCGGCCGCGTACAGCGTGTCGGAGAACTACGCGCAGACGAGCAACGTCGTGATCTCCGGAAGGGAAGCGTTAGTCGCGGCGTCGCACGGCGCGCTCCTGGTCTGCTACTGGTTCCTGAGCTTCAGTGCCGTGCGCATCGCGCGGAAGCGAGAGGTGGTCGAGGCAGCGCGCGTGACGACGGCCCAGCACGACTCGGCCGGCAGAACTGGTGTGCCTGGATCGACCACGTCCACTTACGCGCCCGTGCCCTCGCACTCGAACACGACTCAAACACCCAAGCACACCAACGCGGTCCACATGCTCGCACACGCTGCCGGCGGCGTGAAGGCGCCAGAGTCCTCGAGCTGCCGCAAGGTGTACGTCGCGCGCTCCGAGTCGACTCCGTCGCAAGGTGAGCAGCTCGACTAGGCAGCTAGGAAAGCAGCAGCCACACTTGGCTCTGTAAGCACCACGTGAGCACACCGTTCGTTTCCGCGCTGTTTACATCAGTCCTGCTTGTTGCCATGACGCAGCGTCAGTGAACCAGCGTCTCGAGAGCCATTGCACACACACGCACATAGACATCAACGCGCATTCACGTTATACTTGCTATCACTTCGACATGCGTGTCGGCGGCACGTGGGGCGCCGACACCGTCCGCCAGCCGTGGGGTCGCTTGCGTCGCGCGGTTAGTACTTGCGCGCAGCGCCGATCGTGGCGCCGATGAACACGCCGACGGCCGCGATGACGGCGTAGAGCGCCAGGTGGTTCGCGCTCGCGAACTTGCCCTGCACCGAGTGCGCGACGCCCGAGAGGCCGTGCGAGTTCGTGTACGAGCGCAGCAGCTGGTACGCGTAGTAGTGCGCACCGCGCTCGCCGAGGTCTTCCGTGAGCACGAGGTAGACCGGCACGGCCTTGATCGCCGGGCTCACGCGGCCCTTGTCGAACGCGTTCTTGAGGAAGATGTCCTTCTTCGTGAAGTAGTCGAGGTTCTTCGGCGCGAGGCCGCCCGTGATGTAGAACCCACCGCGCGGCAGGTACTTGAGCATCGCGTTGCCGGCTTCGCGGCCGTACGCGCTGCAGCAGCGAGCGCACCGAGTAGAGCCGAGTGCAGTCGTCAGTCTCTCCACCAAACGACGCCATACGCACAGAAGCAAGCAACGTACGCGACGAAGATCTCCATCGCCTGGTTGCACAGCTCGTCCGTCTTGGCGTGGTCGCCCACGACCTTGCCCTGAAGCGACTTGGCGCTCTGGAACTCCGCGAGCACGGCCTTGTCCACCTTCTCCGGGAACTTCTTCGTGAGGAAGTCGTAGATCGTCGCGAGCCCCGGCCCGCTGATGATGCGCTCGACGGAGAAGCGGCTCGAGCAGCCCAGCTATATGGCAACCACAGCCTCCACGTCAGTCTCAACGGCACACTTACTACCAACAAGCAGTAGGAGCTCGCACCGTCTTCTTGAGCTCCTCGTAGATCTCGATCTCGAGCTTGTTGGCGGGCGCAAAGTCCGTGTGGCCGCCCTCGCACGCAAAGCACGAGTACTGGCCGTCGTTGCCCGCCGTGAGGTAGCACTCACCGAGGCCCGTGCCGGCGCCGATGGTGGCGATCGGAGCGCCCTCCTCCTTCGGCGCGTCGTTCAGCACGATGTACTCGTGCGGCTTGAGCGTGAGCAGCCCGTAGCCCATGGCGGCGAAGTCGTTGATGAGGCGAACGGTCTTGATGCCGAGCTCATGCTCGAGGCCCGGGCCGTTGATCTTCCAGCCAAACTTGATGTTGGTGAACCTGTGCAACATCCATAAATCAAGGTTGTCAGCTCCATAAACTAACTTGCATATGGTTCATCATGTGACGACGACGACGACAACGTACTCGACCGTGTTGTTCAGGATCGGGCCGGCACACGCGAGCACGCAGGCGACCGGCACGCGGCCGTTCAGGTTCGCCTCCTTCATGAAGAGATGGCAGACCTCCGAGAAGCTCGAGTGGTGCTCGTTGTGGTACTTCTTGGCGAACGTGATCTCGCCTGGAGCCACGTTGCCTGTTCACAGCACATGCCCAAAAGATCGCGCCACGTCAGGTCGGAGTTCCGTATCCTACGAACGCCCATAAACGCCACAGACGCACCATTAAAGTGGGTCGAGCCATGCGGGATGAGCCACAGCGACAGACGCGTGTTCGTGCCGCCGCAGTCGCCCGAGATGATGAGGTCGCCACTAGCGAAGATAAAGAGGGAGTGAGGAGGGAGGGTCAGGGAGAAAGAGTATCCTACCGCCGCAGCCACTTGTCACGTACACAGTCATGGTGATTGGGTGCTTGAGAGGTTGCGGAGCCGTGGAGAGACTGAGGTGCTGTGCTGCTTGGGGCGGATTCGCGAGTGAGCGGCGAGTGGTGCGGGGCGGAGGAGGGGATCGCGGCGGCGGCTGCTGCTGCGGCGTTGTCCTTCAACTGGGGGAATCAAGTAGGGCTTTTTTGGCCGGTGCTTGAGAGCGAGAGCGGCATTCGAATTTGCGTGCCCAAAAGGCTGGACCGAGTCGAATGCGCTTGTAGAGAGAGGAGAGCAACATTGGAATCTGTATGCGCAAATGACTTGAAAAATTCGAAAACCTCTCCAAAACGATGTAGATGGAGCGAGCTGGAGATCCCGTATCACGATAAGAGAAGTCCGTTTCGTGCATAAAAGGACGTATGCATCACTGAATAAAAGCGAACAAGCGATCGGGAGCGGCAGCGTTGGTGCTTTCTCATGTGAAGTTTTTTTGCACGATCCGTTTTATGCCACGCACTTTTCGAAACAAGGACTGCAGCATACTGAAAACAAGATCTCATTCCTTCCTTGCTTCCTACAGCTGGTCTGCTTCAGAATTGATTTATATCGCTTTGAAAGGGTTTGCGTCTCGATGACGCACCACCAGCTCACCTCGATCAATCACCTCGATCGACCAGCCCGATCGATCGGCTCGATCGGCCACCATCAAGCGCCAACATGGCAGCGCTCAACCTGCTTGGCGCTTGCCACGTGACGACCACCAACAGCAGAGCCCTCCTCCAAGAGAGCTCAAGCCAAAGAAGGAGCTCCATCGCGACGTAGCTCTCGACGCAGCTCGTTCTCCCACTCGTTTCCCTGCCACGTCAGCCGGCACCACCCGTGTCTCTGCGCGTCTGAAGCAAACTTCACACACAGCTTTCGCTTCTCGTCTCGCGTGTCAGCATGCTTGCCGCTCTCGTGGTGCTGCACTCTACTTGAAGCGCACGGGCGCCGACTGACGGTGGTAGGCAGCGCAGGACCAGGCAGAGCCCCGCAGCCGCAGCAACCCATGTCTAGCCCGCTACCGGCAGCCGAGTTCGTCGTAGAGCAGACCAACCGGAGCGCGTGCGCTCTACGAGACATCCAAACAGCACCGAGCATCGAACAGCGCAAAGGTGTCTGCAGCGTCACAGCTTCCCTTTTGGCACGTTCAAGTGCAACAAAGCGTGTCGCGTGATGTGTTCCCCTCCAAGCATGCTCCCATGCTTCTTGGTTGTCTCGATAGATATGAAGAGATGGATAGGGCTGCTTGTTGCTACCAGTATCGCGAGGCAAGCTGGGGCGAGATCAAGCGCGAGCTAGGCAGGAAGTCTAAGAAGTTGTTCCCATGATCGACATGTACGGTTGTTATAGTAATTTAGGGTAATCTTACGACCAATTACCACATACACAATATCCGTTAAAGTTTAGTCAATTGAAAAAAAGCTCCAACATCACCAATAAAGTAACTTAAACAAGAATCTAGGACATACTATTTGAAGGAGTTTTTCTACACAAAGACTGCGCATGATTTTCGCTTCACCTTGAAGCGTCACCTGTGCTCCGATCCAGTGTCTGGACGGCGACTCCATGTGGGAGCTCGAAGCGCAGGAGGCCGCCAGGCAGCAACGCCTCGAGATCCTCGAGGCGCAGCGCAGTCGGCAGCTCGCGACCGACTTCGCGCAGCGGGTGTGTCACTTCTCTCTGTTTCGCTACCGACTTTGCAGTCAGTGACTGCCGATCTCATACATTCGTGACTGGGAACAGGTCGCGGCCGCCACCTCCCAATGTGCCCAGCGCGGCTCGAAGCGCTTCGCTGCGCCGCCCCGTGAGGCATTCTGCAAGGTACGCGGGATCCGACAAGAACCGGAGAAACGAAGGCGGCGATTGCTTGAAAACCGACGCAACCGCAGGACTTCCGCGGTCGGGAGCTGCTCGAGGAGATCGATCTCGAGGAGCTGGAGATCGCGCCTGAGTGGCTCGCGACGATCGCGACGCACGCAGGTTCTCTCGGTCGGTATCGGAGTATCGACATGCTCGTACACGTTGCGTTAGTGCTCGCAATCGATGCCTGATGTTCTGGATCGCGATGCTTTGGTTTTCGTACAGGTGCACCGCAAGCAGCGAGATGCAAGCGAGCCGTGCTCACGGGCACGAGCGTCTCGGACGCGGACATCGTGCATCTGAGCAAGTTCAAGCAGCTTGCCGCCCTCGATATCTCGAGGTGACTTTGCTTGAACGATCAACATTGCAAAAGTTGTTCCACTGACACACACTTCACACTCGTCGACTGGACTCTCGCCCAGGTGCTCGTCGCTGACAAACGACAGTCTCACCACGGTCCGCCGGCACTTTAGGCTGCTGCAGGAGCTCCACGTCAGCGAGTGCCGGCACTTCACGACGCCAGTGCTGTGTCAGCTGTGGAAGGATTGCTCGCGTCTGCACTCGTTGTCGGCGCGGGGCTGTCCGGCAGTCACCGACGCCTTCCTGCAGTGCGTGGCGACCACGAAGCGCCCGTCAGCCGAGTTCGCGCTGCGGTTGCTCGACGTTCGGCACTGCAAACACGTGACGTCGTCTGGGATCTCGTACCTCGCGACGTCGTCGTTGAAGGACTTGGCGGTGGTGTCGCTAAGCGTCGGCGACTGCCTCGACGTCGACAACATGGCGTTCTTCGGCTTCGAGACCAGCACTGGGTTGCGCGATCTCAAAGTGCTCAACCTGTGCGGGCTTTCAATCGACGAGACTGCAGTGAGCTGGGTCGCGAAGGGCTGTCGCGCGCTCGAGCGCCTCAACCTATCGCGCTGTAAGTCCCTCACAGACTTCGCGCTGCTGCTGCTCGCAGTGCTGGTTCGACCGGACGGTCGGCTGGTGCATCTCAACCTGAAGGAGTGTCCGCTGATCACCGACGTCGGCATCAGGAACCTGTTCTCCGCAGCGGAAGAAGAAAAGAAGCTCAAGAACGCTGGTGACGACGATGAAGATGCAGGCGGCGAGGTGTCCTTGACGACTCTGAACTTGAAGAACTGCACGCACGTCGGAGACGAGTCCATGGAGCTCATCGGCCGGCACTGCGCGGGACTCACCAAACTGAACCTCAAGGGTCTGCGGAGGCTGTCCGACCGTGGCGTCATACACGTCGCCAAAGGGTGTCCGTCGCTGTCGTCGCTGAAGGTGTCGGGACGGCACATCACAGCATTGTCGTTCCAGTTGCTCGGCAGACTACTTCGTAAGCTCGACGCGATCGACGTGTCCGAGCGCCAGGACCTGGACACCCCGCTCTGCATCCTGCACCTCACCGCGCCTCGAGCGACTTCGCTGCAGGCGCTCAAGCAGGTCAACCTGAGCGCGACGAACGTGTGCGACGTCGGCGTGAGCATGATCGCGGTCAACTGCCGTCAGCTCGAGTGGATCAACCTCTCGAAGGTGCGTCTTGCGAGGTGTGCGAGTCGCGAGCGCCTGTGACCTTCGTGCGTGGCGTTCACACGTATGCCGCGTGTCGTCACAGTGCTCCAAGTTGACAGACACGGCGGTCGAAGCGCTCGCGTCGTGCTGCTTCCGCCTCCAAGTGCTTCTGCTATCGAACGTGAAAGGGATCACGGACCGCTCGCTCTTGGCGTGCGCGCTCACCAAGCTGCCGCTACGAGTGGTGGACGTGTGCAGCAACACGAGCATCACGGACGCGGGCGTACTCGCGCTGTGCGCATCCTGCCAGGAGATCCAGGAGCTGCGCCTGAAAGGATGCGACCGCGTGTCGCTCAAGACGCTCCAGCACTGCAACGACAGCCTCCTGCCGTTCACCAGACCAATGCAGGCGCCCACGCTCTCGCAGAAGATCGCGACAGGCGGCGCCAGCGCGACGATGACGCTCGCGAGTCTCCCAGGTCGCCATGTAGCGCTGCTGCGCTTGATGGCGCTGCACTACGCCAGCGCGTCGGCGCTGCAGAGCAAGTTCCGCCGCTGGAAGCAGAAGGAGACGTCGCTGCTCTTCCTCTCGCGGCGTCGCCTGCTGCGCGAGGCGCGAGCCGCCGCGAAGATCCAAGCGTCCGCGCGCCGGTTCCTCGCGTGGAGGCGGTACCTGCGCCTGCTGTCGCTCGAGAAGAACGTCGGCAAGATCGTGTTCGTTCAAGCGCACGCGCGCGGCAACGCCTGCCGCTGGCGCGTTCGCGTGCTCGCGTTCGAGTGCCACCGAAGCGCGCGAGTGATCCAGCGCGCCTTCCGGCCGCGCGTCACAGCCCAACTGCGCATCCGCAGTACGAACGCGCTCGCCATCCAGCGCGTCTACCGAGGGTTCGTCGGCCGCAAGACCTACAAGCGCATGGTCTTCGCGCGGAAGCTGGAGGTCGGCGCTCGGATCTGGAGCTGGTACCGGCGCTGCAAGAACCAGCGCGACTTCCGCAAGCGATCGCTGTGGCTCGTGAGCAAGATCCGCAGCATCCAGGGCCAGTGGCGCAAGTACAAGCGCCGATCCGCCTTCACCACGTACCTGGGCTTCTATCGCGCGATGGCGACGCGCATCCAGAGTCTCTGGAGACGAGCGCTCGCGCGAACGCTCGTTCACCGCACGCGGCTCGAGATGAACGCTGGCGCGCTCGCCATCCAGCGAGTGTATCGAGGGTTCCGAGCTCGGACACGCGTGAAGGCGTACCGAGCCCTCGCGAGCCGCCAGGCAACGCGGATCCAAAGCCACTGGCGCTGCTTCCTGACGCGGCGAACGTACGTGCACGACCGCCTCTGCGTCGTCCGAATGCAGCGGATGGCACGCTACGCGCACCAAGTGAGGCGCTTCCGACAGGTGGCGAGGAAGGCGGTGCTGAAGCACCGCAACGAAGCTGCGACCACCATCCAGCGCCACGTCCGCGGGTGGCGCGGCCGCAAGCGCGCTCGGCTGTATCGGAAGATCCGGAACGCCAAGTACGCGCGCAAGGGCCAGAACGCGAGGCACGCGATGGTCCGAAGAGCGCTGGTGCAGCGAGGAGCAGCGACCGTGATCCAGAGCTGGATCCGGCGCGTGCAGGCGAGGCGCAAGATGCTCAAGATTGGCAAGTGGCGGCGCTACATCGCGGCGAGATGCGTCCAGCGGTACATCCGCGAGTGGCTCCGCGACCTGCGGCTGTGTCAGAGACGCGAGGCGAAGGCGCACGCGGCGATGAACATCGAGCGTGTGTTTCGAGGACACCGAGGCCGCGTGCGCTTCCATGCCGAGCACCACCGGCAGCTGTCTCTTAAGAGTGCGAAGCTGATCCAGAGGATCTACCGCGGTCATCGAGGCCGCTGCCTATACAAGCAGGTTCGCACCGAGAAGACGAGGGCAGCGCTGCTGCTCCAGCGAGCGTTCCGCACCCGCCACGCGCGCAAACTGTACGAGATCAGCCAGGCGGTGGCAGCGCTGAAGGCAAAGGACAAGTATGAGCACTCGCTCCGAGGCTGGCTCGACTCGAAGCGGAACCCGATGGACGAGCTGTACCGGCGCGCCAAGCTGCCGCGTGAGAGGGCAGTGCTCGTGGCACTGAAGGACAAGTGGGAGGCGAACAAGGTGGCCGAGGAGCGCGCGGTGCGCAAGTTCCGGCGCGAGTACAGCGCGACGTGGGAGGCGGTGAACGAGACGGTCGGGAACTTGTACGCGGTGCGCAGGAAGCTCTACGGCGTGACGGAGAACGTGTACGCGTCGAACCGCGAGCACATCGAGCGGCAGGAGCGCCACGCGAAGCTCACGTCCGAGCTCGTGGACCTCCACCAGCGCGTCGCCCAGTTCAAGGCGGCGATCTTGGAAGCGTCCGCGAGCAAACGCATGCTGGACGGGGGCGAGGTGTTCGAGCTCCTGAAGGCTCACGGGCTCTTCAAGGACGGCGTGACAGGCGCGAGCAACCAGGACGACGCAGATTGAGATCGCTGGAGCCCGTTAACTCGGTGTGGCCGAGCAAGAGATGTTGAGATGGAGATCAGTCTCCAGAGCTCCTCACTCTACAGTTCGCATAATCACCGTGATGCAGATGGTTGCACCTCATCTCGCAGCTGGGCACCAAGCGGCCAGCTTGCCCAGCCGTACGCACGAACCATGTGAGGTGAGGTAGAGAGCGGAGGAGAGAGGGAGGGAGGTTGTCGCAGCCAGCCAGCCTGCTACACTAGCGCTCGCGCCATTCAGAGCTGATCTTGCTGCCAAGGAGGAGAACGAGATGCCGTACGAGAGCTTCAAGTGTTCGCACCAGCTCTCGATCCGCGGACTCGTGCAAGACAGACAGACCGGGTCATGGCGGTACCTCATCCAGGTCAAGCGCGTCATGCAGGACGACATGAACTGTACTGAGGACAGCGGCACGAGCGCCGTGGGGACGACTACGACTCCGCTGGCGGGGAAAGTGCTCTGGCATCGCCGCCGCTCGTCGTCGTTCACGCCGGCGAGTCCGACCACCAGCAGCAGCAGCGCGTTCGGCGCCGGCAATGCCTACAGCATTCGCCGCAGCTTCTCCGAGTTCAAGCTGCTGCACGCCGCGATGACGCCGATCATGGCGCGCGCGCTGCCCAGCCTGCCGCAAGAGAGCGTCTTTGCGTTCTTCCTCGGCGAGACGCAGACGATGCTGCAGAAGAAGCGCCTCGCGCTCGAGAACATCCTGATCGCGATCGAGAACCACAGCGCGGCGTCGGACGCGACCGAGTACCTCGAGTTCCTCGCCAGGACTGACACGTACGACCAGGTCTCGAGAGCGCTGGGATCGCCCCCACCGCTGTCGTCCAGCGGCTTCCAAGCCGAAGACCTGGTTCCGAAGCGCTACCACTCCGACGACACTGAGCAGCACCAGCAGCAGCGCGGACGGAGACGGCGATCCATCGAGTCTGCGAGCCAGCAAGACACGGACCAACCAGCAGCACCAACCAAGGAGAACCGCGTGGACTTCCACCGCTACAGTCTGATGTAAAGTGGGACCTGACGAATGCTACCATGTTGATCGTTGTTACTTCACTTCTGCGTTGGCGCGCTCGTGCTCAACCATGAGGAGCCCTTCGTCCAGCTTGGCGATCATGCGCAGCACGTGGGGCACCGAGCGGTACCCGAGCCCGCAGTTCGTGTTGGCGAACTTGGCAGCGCAAGTCGCCGGCGTCATCCCGCTCCAGAAGCTCGAAAGCAGCACGCGCGCGTACTCGAGCGTCGCGAGCGCGTAGTGGCGCCGGAAGGCTTCGAACGGGTACTCTCTCTCGACAGCCCGAGACGGTTCCGGAGCGCCCGCGAGCAGCGCGACGAACCGGTCGTAGTAACAGCGTAGCAGCAGCTCCTCGTTGCCGCCAGTCAGCGCGTCCATGGACACGGAGGTGTTGAGCAAGTACGCGACGTCGAGCGCGCCGATCGCGACGCCGCACCACTGCCAGTCGAACGCCACGACCGCGCGGGACGTCGCGTCGAAGAATAGGTTTGCGCTCTTGAAGTCGCCGTGGATGAGCGTGCGCAGCGCCTCGGGGCTCTTCTCGAACAGCTCGGCGCTGATGTACTCGGCGTGACGCATCATGCGCTCCGCAAGCGACCGCAGTGACGCTCGTCGCGCGGCGTCGACGCCACAGTGCGCGTCGATCTCTGGCGCGAACGCCTTCGCCACGGAGCTCCACACTGCCGGCGCGTTCGCGAGTCCCTGCATCCCGCCCCGCTTCGCGAACGACCACCAGCCTCCGCTCGGCCACAGCTCGCTTGCTGCTTCGCGCACGAGCCCCGGAGATGTGAGTGCGGCTGCGTGGAGCTGCGCCAGGTACTTGAGCGCTTCTCTCGCGTCCGGGAGGTCCAGGCAGTCAGCGTGGACGTAGCGCTTGCGAGCGAGCGACGGGAACTGCTCGGTGTTCTCCAGAGACGCGTCGTCGTCGCTGCTGTCGTCGCTGCTGTCGACGCTCTCGAGGATCACGAGGAACCTGTCGGTGGCTTCGGCGGCCGTTGCGTCGGCACTGCGCTCCGTCGCGTAGACCACCGCGAGCGGCGGGATGAGCGCCACGTGCGCTCGGAGCTTCTCGTGGAAGCGCGAGTAGAAGCGGCTCTCGGTGCGGTACGAGTAGAGGTCGCGGCGCCAGTGGGCGTCCGAGCGCGGCGGCAGCTCGCTCTTGACGTAGCGCTTCACGAACAGCGTCTTGCTCGTGGTGCGAGGAGAACCGGAGACAGCGTCTGCGACCTCGACGCGGAGCTTGAGAACGCTCGATTGCTTTCCGCGGTGCACCGATCCTGGGACGACGCTCGCGGTCACCACGCTCACGCGGCCGTGGAACACGTGCTCAGTGAGCCACGCGGGAGTCATGGCGCCAGTGCCGTCGAGCGTCCTGCAACAACA
>JAASGA010000763.1:0-13020 GCA_023334105.1 Globisporangium nodosum
AAAGCAGCGTTAGTGGTAGTGCATACTCGTTTCCGCACACAGATCATGGGTTCCTCAACACGTCAGTCTGAACACCGACCGATGTCATCGGTTGGCAGCACCATGTTGGATTTCCCCTCATGTCTGGTTTGTCGAATCTGTCACATCTGTCACCGAGTACACACGATATGAGCATGATCGTGTTGTAATGTTTGGGTGTCTCGCGAAGAAGAGAGATCGGATTTGTTCTCCTCGTGCAAGTTCCTGTCACTTCCGCACAGTCCGACAATACTCTTTTTGAGCGGCTCGATTGACGGATTCGCCTGGGGTTCTCAACTACAGGGTGCCACTAAGATCTACAGTAGTGTACAGGGTGGTGACTACGTTCTGCCTGTGTGTCCGAAGATCCTGCGTATGGTGTCGAGCGGTACGAGTCGTGTCACGCAGGCCGCTAGGAGGCGGGAAAAGCGATCTAAGATGACTCCGCAGCTCCCACTCGAGCGGAATGTGTTGATGATGTGTGTATCGAGCTTGGATGTGTCGGTTGAGTCGATGCGGCGAAGGTGCGCTGCAAACGTAGAGTACAGTTGGAGCACGTGTTGGGCTAAGCTCCGTGACATGTGCTTGTCAAACACGAGCGCGTTGCGCTGCGTTCAGAGTTGGTGGAGCGCGATCGCGCGGAAGATGTACCAGACGGTGCGAACAGTGTCCGTGTCGAGGCCCGAGTCGTGAGGAACTTGCGCCGACTAGGAGTTCACGATATGCTTCCAGGTAAGTGTTCTGCCGAGCATCGGGGTCCACTCCCGGTCAATGAGTCTCCACAGCTCCGCCGCACGGCTGCACTCGAAGAAGAGGTGTTTCTTGGGAAGCGAAAGCGAACGACGTTCTTCACAAGCTGTTCTGGCGTCTCCTTTGCTACTTCACTTTGAGCATTCCAACGTCGTGAATGCCTTCACACATCGAACAGCGTCCTGGGTGCGTGTTCAGAGGAAGAAGCATCATGATCGGAGCCGAGCCTCCAAGAAAGACTGTCGCTTGTAGTGTGTGGCGCAACTAGCAGCACATAAATCGTATGTGAGCGATGATGATGCAGAAGTGCATAGCAAACATAGCAACCGAAGTTGACAACCGCGAACGCGAGAATACAGAGACGAGGAAGTTGCTTGGTTTGATTATGATGCCAGGGCTGAGCTGGGTGTTTGCAGCTGGAGTGTTTGACCACGAAGTCGGAGATCAGTGTCGTTTTCGCTAGAACCTCTCGCCTTGAAGCCCAAGCCAAGGAGTATGTGAAGTCAGAGTGATGTCGCCACGGAGAAGGCAACTTCGTTGCGCTGGGGCTGCCATTCTGTGTTTTGCATTGAAAGTGTTCATTCGAGACCCTCCGAAGGATGCGACGAACGTCACCGTATGAGGCAGTCACTGATCTCGACGATGCCCGCTCTCCTACGCCTCCTCTTCGTCGTTCTCAGAGATCACGTTCATCTCCACGACGTCCTGCTGTGTCGGACGCGGAGCGACTGTCCCTGGGAACTCAGGTCCGCCCGAATCCTTCGTCTGCGTGGTCTTTGGCAAGTGCGACTGCGACGTCTCGAGGATCGGACCCGCGATCTGCAAGAATGTACCGAGGAGCTCCTCGTCATCGGCGGTGAACACCCACGGGTCCGACATCTTGTTGATGAGCTGCACGACGCCGATGACCTCGCCCCCGTGGTCGCGAAGTGGCATCGCGAGCACGCTGCGCGTGACGTAACCGTGTTTCTGGTCGAACTCGTGGTTGAACCGCGGGTCGTCGTACGCGTTCTCGAGATTGATCGTCTGGTTCGCCTCTGCGGCAGCGCCGGAGATGCCCTGGTTCAGCGGCACGCGAATGTTCACTTCTCCCTGGAGTGTCCAGAGCTCGTTCTTGGCGCGGTCGACGATGTAGAGCGTGCATCGGTCCGAGTTGATGAGTCGCTGGATGCGCGTCGACATGGTGAACATGAGCGAGATGAAGCCCAGGTCGCGGTGCATGTCCTGCACGATGCTGAGCACGTCGCGCACACGCTCGCGCGCCATGCAAGCGTCGTGGTGGATTTTGGCGTTTTGCAGCGACACGCCCGCTTGCGCCGCAAGGATGCGTAGGATCTCTTCGTCCACCTCCGAGAACGTCTGCTCCTTCTCCGTGCTCCCCGACTTGTTGAGCACCTGCACGACTCCGACGATGCTGTTCTCGCCGTTGCGCACGGGCACACAGAGCATGGAGCGCGTCTTGTAGCCCGTCTGGAGGTCGTAGCTTGGGTCGAAGTTCGGGTCCGAGTATGCGTCGGCCAGGTTCACTGCCTTGCCAGTCGCGGCCACCGTCCCCGCAATGCCCTGACATAGTTCGTCAGCAAATAGCGCGAGAGGCGTAAGCAGGCTGTTGAGATGTACTAGCAGCCCAAGTTCACGCAGTGAGGTGGCACAGCGGATGTACCTTCCCAAACGGAACGCGAATGTCAGATGCGTCGTCCGAGACCTTGAGTACGAGCATGTTGCTCGCCTTCTCCTGCACACGATAACCAGCACCGAGTTGAGAGCAGCGAGTGCGTCAGTCAATGTGTGTGTGTGTTCTTTTCTTCGCATGTAAGCTATTGTCATGCGACAACTGACGTAGATGAAGAGCGTCGAGCGCTCTGCGTTCAACACGATGGACGCTTGCTTGATGATGATCGTCGTGGCTGTGGATCGAGAAGACGAAGAACGTCGACGGTAAGATCCAAAGGCACTGATAGATCGTATCGTTCAGCGCACCTTCCGTTGGGCTGAGCTGCATCGCAATCAGTCGACACGCCTCGATCACTTTCTCCAGCACCGCGAGGCGCTTGATGAGCGCGGGGTCTGCCGTCGCAGAGGATGATGCTGCCAGTGCTGCCTGGTTGCTAGGAGGGCTGTCAAAGCATCGTCGTGTTTGCGCCCATTAGGCCAAGTTTGAAGAATTGAGAGAGCACGACAGCGTAGTTCGCACAGCGAGAGCAGCGACCTACCTGATCTTGCGAGGCTTGATCATGATCCGTCCGTTCTCGTCCGCCGACGCGCTGCATCGCGAGCGCGAACACTTATGAGCACTAATCGGTGACGACTGCGCCTGCCACTCAGTCCGCACCTCGCGGCAGCGTAGCACTGCTTGATGTACGTCATGGCGTGGTCGCCGTTGTACTTCTCGCCCTTCGGTCGCTGAGGTGGAGCAATAAGTAGCCATTTCGCTGTCGTGAACTTCAACGTCATACAAACTCGCATATGTCACACGTCGCAGAACACACCTCCGCCAGCTTCTCGTCCGCGAGTGCGCGGATGAACGCGAGGGGGTCCTCTGGTCGCGCGAGCAGCGTCTCCGCTGTGAACCACTCGACGAGCGAGCGGAAGCCCAGCGCGTTGAGGTACGCTTCGCCAGCTTCGGCGGTCTGCGGGTCCATCGTTCTTCCAAGTGTGCACCTTCGGATAATGAAGCGTCGCTATTTAGGTATACCTACAAAATATACAGTATTGGTATACCACTCACAGTATCCCGCCTTTCTAGCACTTAGTTTTATACGGTGCAAGTATATCTTGAAGCGATCTTCGCTAGCCAAAGCGTATATCATGGCGGACGAGCCGCCGCCGCGGGCGCCGCAGCCGATGCGCAAGGCGCGCAGCTTCGAAGTGCTGCTGGACGACGAAGTTAGCGAGCTGTCATCACTACATCGCTCGCCCGCCGCTGACGCGCTGTCGCTCGAAGTCCCGCGGCGGCGCCAACAGCAGCGCCGTCGTGGAGACTTCGACGACGACGACGATGAAGCGGCGGCGTCGACGCTGCGCCACCGACGCGCCAAGAGCTTCAGCGTGGAGCCGCTGTGGGCTCCCGCGGATGCCATCCCGCGCGATCGCACGTACACCAAGTCGCTCGGGAACCTCGTGAAGCACCTGGCACCGTCGTCCGTTGCTGCTGGCGGTGGAAGCGACAGGGAAGGCGTGTCGCTCCAGCAGCCGGCGCTCTCGCCGAGCTTCGTATCGCCCATGGGTCGCATGCACATGATGGGCTCACTCCCCAAGATCTGGTCCCCGCGCGGCGAAGCCGGAGCGGGCGAAGCGCCCGTCGTCGACTACCGCATCAAGTACGAGTTCGCACTCATCCTGCACAACAAGCCCACGACGCCGCGCATCCTCGCGCGCAACGGGCTCGACGCGGCCGGCAAGCAGCAGATGGCGGTCATCCAGCGCTGCTTCGCCGCGGGGCTCGAGGTCGCTGTGCTCTCCAGCTCGCTCTACTCGCGCAAGTACATGGTGCTGCTGCTGCGACCGACGCCGTCTCGGCTCCAGATCGAGAAGAGCCGCCTGGTGCTCGAGCGCTGGCTGCAGATCGGAGCGGTCGGCGAGGTGCCGTCCGAGATCGAGCAGCTCATCGCATCCAGCGACATCGGCACGCTGCACACGCACCGGCGCTACCACGAGAACAAGCACGTGCACCACCACCGGGACTTCCACGACCAGCACGAAGACCGCGGCCACGAGCCATGCGAGGAGGACGAGGAGGAAGTGCTGCCACCTGCGCTGGCCACGATCGACGACGACTCCAAGTTCACGCCCGCCGAGCGCATCCAGACGATCGCGCGCATCATCACGTCGACCGCGGACCTCGAGCACCTGAACCCGCCCGGCGCCAACATCTCGATCGAGGACGACAGCCGCAACGACCCAATCATCGCGTCGTGCTTCCCGCTGCACAACCGCCGCGTGAATCGCCTGCTGCTCGATAAGTGTGGCCAGTGGTGGTGGAAGTCGAGCGAGATCACGAGCGAGCTGCGCTACAACTACGGCGAGCGGGTCGCGTTCTACTTCAGCTTCGTGTTCCTGTACACCAAATGTCTGCTCATCCCGGCACTCTGCGGTAGCATCGTGTACTTCTCGTGTCGGTGGCTCGGCGCGGTCACGTACATGCGCGCGCTGAGCATCTTCGGCTTCTGCGCCGCGACGCTCTGGGGCACGTGGTTCCTCAAGGCGTGGCGGCGCAAGAACAACCTGCTGAACGACGCGTGGAACCTGCGGCTGTTCAAGGAGGCCGAGTATCCGAACGCGTCGTTCAAGCCGCAGGGCTACCGCAACGTCGTCGACTCGCACGGCGTGCTGCTCTTCCAGGAGCCGTACTACAACTCGATCTACCGCATCCCGGCGTACCTGCAGACGTTCGTCGTGTTCACGATCTTCATCGTGACGTACGTGCTGGGCATCACGTTCTTCGTGCAGTGGTACACGGCCGCGATGATGGCGCCGGTGTGCACCAAGTGCCCCGACTGCGTCGCGTTCCTGTCGTGCTTCGACACGGAGCGCCCGACGCTCTTCTCGTGGCGCTGGTGCTACATCCTCGTGCAGGGCGTGTTGCTCGGCATCTCGCTCGACGTGTTCGTCTACCTGTTGAGCGTGAAGCTCATCCACTTCTTCGTCGTGCGCGAGAATCACGCGACCGAGGCGCACTTCCAGCGCACGATGATCAGCCGGCTGTTCGTGATCAACTGGATCTCGTTCTTCCTCTGGTTCATCCTCATCGCGTTCGTGATCGTGCCGTTCGGCAAGGAGGTCGAGGGGTGGCTCGCGAAGAACTTCAAGTACACGGAGCTGACGGTGGACTGGGAGAACGGTGTGATCGACATGTCCACTGCGCTCGTGACGCCGCTGCTCATCACGCAGGCGCTCAACTTGCTCATCGACACGGCGGTGCCGCACTTCTTCCGCAAAGAGACGCTCAAGGCGTCCAAGCTCGCGCGCAAGATCATGCGGGCGAACCCAGCGGAGACGCTGCTCGCGCTGTCCGAGTACCAGTCGTCGTTCGAGAACGTGCAGGGCGTCGGTCCGCAGGCGCAGGGATCAACGTCCGTGGACTTCAAGGTCAAGATGGAGGTGCGTGGCGATGGTAGTGTGATGGTGGCGATCCGATACGAGAGAGTGTAGAGCTGATCGCTTTGTGCTGCGCTTCCAGCTGCAAATGCTGACTCCGATCCGGATCCCGTACATCGAGAAGGCGCTGGGCGTCTCGATCAACACGCTCGAGGGCTTCGAGAACGAAAAGTGTGCGTCTTGAGCTGATCTGAGTGATGGGTTCGTGATGCTGGCTGTACGACTGACGACGAAGATGCGGATGAATCGGTTGTGATGACAAAGTCTTCATGACTGCGGACGATGTGCTGGAGGAGAGTCAGCTGCCGCTCTACAACGCCTTCGTGCGTCTGCACTTGCTCGTCTCTTCAGCTGGTGGTTGACTGCTGGCTAAGAATTATCTCCACTTGCCTTGCAGCCCGACTACTTGCGGATGGTGATCCAATACGTGCGTGAACAGCTCTTTCCGAGTCGCTTTGATCCTTGCCGAGTCATGAACCGTAACACGGTGTTGTTCTTGCTGCTCTTGCCGCCAGGGCTACGTCGTCATGTTCTCGGTCGTGTGGCCGTTCTGCGCGCTCGCGGCGTTCGCGAACAACCTCGTGCACATCCGCAACGGCTTCAACAAGCTCGTGCTGCTACGGCGACGACCCGTGCCGCGCAAGTCCAACAGCATCGGGCAGTGGGAGAAGATGCTCTTCATCACGCTCCTTCTTGCCGTGTTCGTGGTCGTCGGCCTCATCTGCGTGAGCTCGGGCGAGCTCGAGTACTTCCTCACGCAGTGCACGTCGCTCGAGCGCTTCAACGGCAAGGACTTCAGGTGGGTTCGTGACGAATGCTCATGTCGATTCGTATCGCTGTCGTGTCTGCTGACTGGAACGTTCCTGTTCTGCTGCGCAGCATGAACCCGGACTTCAACTGCGTTGACCTCTCGTCGCGCTTCCTCGTCGCCCTCGTGCTCGAGCACGCCGCGCTGTTCATCGTGTTCCTCGTCATGGATAACATCTCGGACACGCCGGCGACAGTTCGCACCTCGTTCCAGCGCAAGAAGGAGCTCATCCGGCGCGCCATTTGCGGCCACGGGAAGACCATGTCGGCGTCCATGCCGTCGACGCCAGTATCCGGCTACAGCGAGTTCGTCGGCAGCAGCTTCGCCACGTCGACCTCGGCCTTCGACCACGCGTGAGTAGCTTCCTGCGCATGCACATCCACAGATTCCAAATGGCTCTGCCTGTACATACACCATGAGTAGCCAGCTCGGCAGTTCGATAAGCAGCAGTAACGTGGTCTGCCACTCATGCGATCGGCTTGTCGGAGGTGCCAGTGTATTGGGCTCATAGGTTGCGTGCGTTGGCGCCTCTTCGATGCACCAGCTTCGGGGTCGTGACGAACTTCCGCACCAGCACGTCGCCAAGACTGTCGTCGTCTGCGTCAAAAGCGTCGACGAGAACTTCTTCCTGGCGCCGGAGGTCCTCGATCACCTTCGCACACCAGCCTCATCAGCCAGCTTGTACCTCATCATCCACCCGCAACTCGAGCCTCCAGTGACGCACCACAGCAGACTTGAGCAGATCCCTGATCTGCACCATGAACTTCGGTATCGGCGACCACGGCCACGACTCCCGCGGCTTCCGTCTTCTGCGCTCCGCCACTGCCATCCAGAGGTACCCGCCAGTGAGGCACGTGACGATTGCGTAGAAGAAGAGCGCGCCGCCGCTCATAGACGACTCGCGTTTGCTGTGCGCCTCGATTTGCTGCTCGAGTCTTCGGAGCGACTCGGCGATCCGCGCGTCCACCTCTCGCTGGCGCACTGTCTGCTCGGCGAGCGCGAGCTCCGACGTCTCGAGCGCAGTGTCGGCCGCGAGCGACACGATGCTGTCGTCCAGCGCTCGCTGGCGCCGCTGGATCTCTTGCAGCTGCAGCAGCTGCGCTTTGCTAACGGTCATCAGCTGCTGTCTCCGCTCTGGAGGCGGCTGCGGCAGCGAGACGTTGAGCGCTCGGAGCTTCTGCACCGTCGCGTTGATGTCGCCGTTCTGCGTCTGCTGACTCGCGATCGCCTGTTTCATCACGAACGCGTGGCGCTCGAGGCGCTCTTTCGCGTGCTGCGTAAGTGCGCGCTCTTGTGCTCGCGCGACGAAGTGCGAGAAGGCGGACGACGCGAGCTGCGTGTGGTGCTGCAGCGCGAAGAACTTCCTCGCGCGCTGCACGACGCGCGCGGTGTCAGCATGAAGCAGCTGCAGCTGACGGTCTACTGCTGCCAGCTGCGTCTCGCGCGCTCTCGTTGCGGCGTCGCTCTGCCAGTCTGCGAGCGCGGGGCCGAGCAGCTGCGCGCCGGCGACTGCGAGCAGCGCAGCGAGCGCCGTCGCTACGAGCGCGCGTGTGCGGCGGGTTGCAGCGTTTCTGTGGCGAGTGACGCTGCTGTCTTCTGCAGCAGGAGCGACGTGATGGTCGCCTGCTGCTGCATCGAGAGTGCTGCCGAGCCCGACCCGCGCCATGATGACGATGGTCCGCCCTCGCTTGTCTGGTGATTCTCCTTTGTCAGTTTTGGCGCCAAATAACCGAGGACTGCGTTCGACAGTTTGCATACAAAACGCAATGTAAACCATCCTCGAGATTCGCCAGCGCGTTCTGAAGCCAAGTGCACACTTTACCTTTGGTGGTGCCTCTCGCGCCGCCAGCGCCGCAAGCGATGGACCGTCTCCGCATGCTGCGCGACGACGCGCTGGACGAGAGCATGGAGGAGAACACCTCCGGCATGCTGGTGCGCGTCTTCGCCACGCGGTTCTTTCACTATTGTAACCCGCCTGCTGAGCCTTTCTCGGCGTTCGTTCGCGCAGGTCGCCGTGCGGCTGCGGCCACTCGCGAACAGCGAGCGCGCGCTCGGACATCGCGAGTGCTGCCGCGTGGTGGGCGACCAGGTGCGTGCGGGTGGTTCAACCTCTCTATTGTTGCTCCTGGTGCTTACGGCGGGGTTGGTTGCTGACCCTCTGCGTGGTGCATGCACAGGCGGTGGTGATCGAGAAGTTCGGCGCGCCGAACGGCCACCTCAAGTCCCAGCAGACGTCCACGAAGGAGTACGCGTTCGACATCGCGTTCCCGCACACGGTAGGCGATACGTCGGGTACACAAGGAAGAGGTACAGGGGCAGGTGTGCTCATGTGATCGATGTGCGCGTCTCCGTCCGCCAGGCGTCGCAGGACGAGGTGTACGCGAAGACCGTCATGGATATCGTGCCGACCATTCTTAACGGATACCACGCGACCATCTTCGCGTACGTGGCTGTCGTAGGGGATCTGCTTGCTACTTCTCGCTGCCTTCTCCCCCTCTCTCCCGCCGGCGATCTTCTCATGGTGAAAGGAACGATCCGCTAACCTGTGTGTGCTTCAGATATGGAGCGACTGGCGCCGGCAAGACGCACACGATGATGGGGTCCGAGCGCGACGGTGCGGGCGAACTGGACGACTTCGCCGAGGACTCGTTCGAGGTTGACGGCATCATCCCGCACGCGCTCGCGGACATCTTCAGCCTCATCCGATACCGCAAGCAGGAGGAGGCGATGCTTAAGATCGCCGAGGGCTCTGCGTTCGACTGGAAGGTGCTCATCTCGTACCTGGAAGTCTACAACGAGCAGATCCGCGACCTGCTGCAGCCGTCCGCGAACGCGCTCGCTCTGCGAGAGGATCCTGGTACGACAGCCAGCGATAAGCAGGGGATAAGACGAGGGAGCGATGTGTGAGTCGACTGACGGAGCTTGCTGCTACTGTGTTCCTTTGCCAGCCCGCGGGATCGTTCACGTCGCAGGACTGCACCACGAAGAAGCGCACAGCGCCGGAGAAGTGCTCCAGCTGCTTCGTCGGTGCGTCTGCTTCATGCCCGTGTACTCGGCGGGTACCATGCATGGCACACAGTCCTGACGTGTGCTTGCGCACACTTGTGTCGATGTAGAGGCAACCGGAACCGAAAGACGGAGCCGACGGCCGCGAACATCGTCTCGTCCCGCTCGCATGCTGTGATTCAGGTGATCGTGCGTCACACGACGACAACGATGCTGTCCGGTTCGCACCCGCGCAAGTCAATCGTTGAGGGCAAGCTGTCGCTCATCGACCTTGCCGGCTCGGAGCGCGCGTCGACGACGCAGAACCGCGGCATGCGGCTGACGGAAGGCGCGAACATCAACAAGGTAGCGGGCTTTCTGCTGGTCTGTTGGTAGTGAAGACGGCAACGACAGCAACTCTGACGACTCGGTGTGGTGGTGTATGTAGTCCCTGCTGGCGCTCGCGAACTGCATCAACAGTCTGACGTCGCAAACGAGAAAGCTCGTTCGCAGCACTTCGTTCGAGAGCCTCGAAGACAACAAGCGGCTGCAGGAGTCGCGCAACCGCCTCAAGACGAAGGTCCAGTATCGCGACAGCAAGTTGACGCATCTGCTGAAGGTATGCTCCGCTTTTTTGTGTTGCAGCGTACACGTTGGCCGTTGTTAACCTGTTTCTCTTTGCAGAACTCGCTCGAGGGCGACTGCCGCCTCGTGATGATCGCGAACGTGAACCCGTCGCACGCATGCTTTGACGAGTCGCACAACACGCTCAAGTACGCGAACCGCGCGAAGAACATCAAGATCCGCCCCAAGATGCACATCATGACGGCGGAGATGACGTACCAGCAGCGCATCGAGAAGCTCGAGAAAGAGAACGTCTCGTTGCGCAGTGCGCTGGCGCAAGCGCAAGTCGAGTTCGCGCAGGTGTCGATATCGAAGCGCAAGAGCGAGAGCGATGACGACATCTCGCCTTTGACGCTCAAGAAGTTCAAGAACATGCCGTGGGGAGGAGATGATACCACGAATGTGCTGAGAGCGCAGCCAGTCTCCGAACCCGATCCGCAGATCCAAGTTCTGCATGTACGTCTGTCGATGCGAAGGGTGCGATCGTGCTCGGGGCGTTGCTGACAGTGTTGTGAGTGCGCTGATCCCCAGGGTACGATACAAAGACTGGAGCAAGAGAAGCAGCAGCTGAGCAAGCAGGTGATGGAGTTGCAATCCGACAAGGAGGTGCTGCTGAACCGAGTGGACGAGCTGTTGCAGCGGTTCAAGCCTGCAGTGGCGAGCTCTGAGTCTCCTTCGATCAAGCGGCGAGCGTCCTCTGAGAGTCATAGACGGGAACAGCAAGCTCCAGTTGCACCGACTGCCACGCCCTCCAGTTCGTTCTCGCGCGGGAGGAAAGGAGTTCAGTCTCCGTCGCAAGAGTCTGCGCTGCGAAGACCGGCCGAGCGCGAGCCGATTCAACAGCAGCAGCACACTCCGCACGCGCGCCGATCTCAGCACGAGACGCCGCGAGCACACCACCGCGTTCCGGCAGCCAAGGTCGACCCGATCCCTCCGACGCCGAAGAGCGCGCCGACGCCAGGCAAGAGCACCTCGTCGCGCAGAGAGAGTCTGATCCCTCGCTTTACGAGGCAGCCTTCGCAGCCACCGCCGCCTGCTCCAGCACACTCAGCGTCGTTTCGTCAAACACCGAGAAAGAGCGACGAGAACAACTCGATGAGCGCGAACACGCGCTCTCCGGCTCCCAAGAGCACGCGCGAGAAGGCGAACGGAGAGAGGTCGTGGATCAGCGCGACGCTGCGGTCGGTGACGCGTCGCAGTCAGCAGCCTGCTGCTCCCTCCAGTTCCAGTTCGACTCCAGCAGCAGCAGCAAGCAGTGCGACTCCGTCGGGCATCCCGTCGGGCGCCAGCAGCCGTCGCCACTCGACCGCAATGAGCCACCAGCAGCACAGCAGCGGCAAGCGCCGTCCGACCAGCACGCGATTCTGAGGCTCCCCGCCCGAGCCGGAGGCACAGCGGCATTCCACGATTTGTCCATAGAGAAGAAGATCCCGACCGCGACCACGAGCGCGTTCTCGCGTATCTGAAGGTTCTCACGACATGCAGCAAGCACTCGATCGTCAAGCACGAAGCATCCATCTCATCCATCTCATCCATAGATCAAGGCATCGAGAGATACGAGTTGTCAGTGCTATCCATATAATCTAATAAAGTCTAAAACGTTTGGTCCAGATTGTTCGGACTAAACTAAACTGGCGTCTTGCGACATCCCCGCACATGCGTCGACGAGCATGAGCGCCTTCGCCCCCGTGGACGTCGCGGACGCGTCGCCGCGCTTCCCGTTCCGCGCCATGCCGCTGGACGCCGTGGCCGTGGCGGTGGACGCGGACGTGGCGGAGGAGCAGCAGCGGCGCTTCGCCTGCGCCTTCGACCCGTCGCTCAAGAACGGCCGCTCGCTTGTGCTGCGCTTCGCGCCGGACGGCAGCTCGGCGTTCGAGGAGGTGAGTCGCGCGGACGTGCTGCGGCTCACGCAGGAGGCGGCGCGCGCCGTCGGCTCTGGCGCCAGCAGCGGCGGCCGCGTGCAGCGCGTGAAGCAGACCAAGCTGCTCGGCGGCGGCGGCGGCGGCGGCCCCACGGCGTTCGGGTCCATCTGCGACGTGCAGCGCGTGCACGCGCGCGACATCCGCAAGCTGGACACGGCGTTCTCGGCGTCCAACGAGCCATCCATCGAGCTGCGCAACCAGGCGGTGCTCATGAACGCGGACCCGGTGCGCGCCATTATCCTGCGCGACGGCTGCCTCGTGTTCGTCCCCGACGGCGCCGACAGCCTGCTCTCGATCCTGCGCGAGAGCTTCCGCGAGACCGCGAGCCCCGAGCACGGCGACGCCGCGCCCTTCGAGTTCCGGTGCGTCGACTCGTGGATCGCCATGCTAGCCGTACACCTCGTAGCCTAACCTGCTAACTTGATGCTGTGCTGCAGCGCGCTGGAAGCGCTGCTCGCGACGCTCTGCCGGTACTTCGAGGCGGACTACGAGAAGACCGCGCCCGTGGTGTCGTCGGCACTCGACCGGCTCGCGCACGGCAAGATCGCCGCGAGCGAGC
This sequence comes from Globisporangium nodosum, assembly GCA_023334105.1. Lineage (NCBI taxonomy): Eukaryota > Oomycota > Peronosporomycetes > Pythiales > Pythiaceae > Globisporangium > Globisporangium nodosum. The sequence continues at coordinate 12,764 of JAASGA010000763.1, forward strand.
TTGAGACGCTGCGCACGTTCAAGAACACGATGAACGAGTTCGAGTCGCAGGTCGATGGCGTGCGGCGCGCGCTCATGGAGATCCTGGACAACGAGGAGGACCTGCGGCTACTCTACCTGACGAAGCTGTACGAGGACCCAGAGCTGCTGAACGACCTCTGGAGCTTCGACTCGGAGGAGGCCGAGGTGTTGATCGAGAACTACCTCCAGGACATCTTCTCGACGCGCACGAAGGCGAGTCTGATGCAGCACCGTATC
>JAASGA010000764.1:0-13014 GCA_023334105.1 Globisporangium nodosum
GATCTTATTGGTCTTTATTGTGCTAATAATAGCCAATCAAATAGGCCGCGATTGATGCTGGCTCTAAAGGTGTTGCGCGGACAGTAATCCGGCAGCGCTGGGTTATAATTAGTAACCCGCGCGTGTAACCCCGTTACAGCTTCGCTAGCGCTGAGACTTCGTGTGTATGTAGTCCATCGCAATGCAGTCAGGACAGCCTAGCTCCCACCTTGATCGCGTACTTGGGGACAGAGCTTTTCAGATTACATGTCAGTGTTAAAAAATATTTTGATTTAATTACCAAGTATTGGTCACCGTTTTACCAGTACTTCGCGCCGGTGCTCAACGCGACCAAAGGGTCAATAGTGTAGCCTTGTATCACTAGTTTATCGAACCGGTGAGATCATATCGATCATACTCGAATTGATTGTGATATAGCAGGTGATGATGACCATCTAAGATACAGAGTATTTTTAACTATCTGAAAATGGACAGCTGAATGCGAGTAAAATTCATATTGCTTGATTTCTTGTCTAAATGTTTGAAAAAGGACATAAAAGGTCCAAAAGCGTATGATTGTGACTTGCAATAAAACGATTGTCGTCAAATCGCAGATTGTAAATTGCAAAAGCTGTGACAACTTGGAGGAAAATGACTTGAAGAAACTTTTTGTAGGAGCGATATCTAAGAATGTAGAGATCTTTGAGACTGCGACCTATACCGCCCTGATCACTCACACCAAGCTTTTAGATGCACCTTTGATCGCTTCAAAGAACGCAATAGTCTTGATTTTAGTTTTTAACATTCTTGCATTTAACTCAAAATTCAGCCTGGTTGACTCAGACACAGAATGTTAAACAGAAAATTTATCATTTCGAATATTTATCGCACGACGTTTCAACCAGGTTTTCGAGTAGATTTGTGAGCTACGATCGCGACGATCATACTGCTATGCGATCACGACGATCATACTGCTGTGCGCGCCCGACGCATACAAGCGGAGTGATCGCCGTCAACAAAACGTGATTATCTGTTGACTTTGCCGATTTTGAACTTTATAACTTCGATCTGACGACATCTCAAGTACTGTATAAATACATGGCAATGCTCCTTTTTACGCTCCATTCTGTCATTTTGCACAAATATGATACGCACTAGTGCGTTCGCCACTGAGGTGCCTGAATAGTGTCGCACTAGGATCCGGTAAGAACATGTTAGATATAACGTGTAGGAGCACACAGGAGCTACCAAAACTGTTCCTCGCGCCTTCAGCTCAAAATTATAGTGTGCCGCCATATCAACGAAGCACATCGCTTTGAAACGCTTCTACAGAAACTTTAGTTGTCTCTCAAATATGTGAATTTTATGTTATTTTGTTAATAACAAAAGCGTGATATTTGAATAACTCCGGCGCACATTGGTGAACGTGGCTGTTAATGTGTGCGTCCAGATCGCACGATCACAGTGTATCTGCGCGCCAAATTTCACAGCAAACGAATCGCTATTGGGAGATACTTTTTAGGTGGCAAGAATATAGGCTTTGGATCAACACCTGAAAAATGACTAAATACCGAGTCGATCTGTGAAGTTGCTGCTCTTGAATAGGGTTGCGCAGATACCTATGCCTCACCGGAATAAGCGATATGCATTTTGCAAACGAATATAATAGTTGATGGTAGCATAATTTATCAATAAATATTATAGCTTTTCTATTTTCTAGAAATGTTTTGTGACATAAACTATCAAAACACAATCCAACATATTGTAAATAGTCAATCAATAATTGATATCGATATATTGTTTATACAAACCAGTATTGAATATATCGAGAAGAAAATATAACGCAATTGAAAAAATTGTCATACACCGAAGTGTAACTTTCAGTTCCGAAGTCAAGGATACAGCGCCACATCATATTTTCCTGTTTATACAAATAATTTCTTAAATTTCGATCTACTGTAGACTCCTCAAGGAGTAAAATTATTGTACCGTGCCAATTAAAGTACCATGGTAGCTTTTGAGGGTCTTATAGAGTAATTGTATACCGTATATTAAACGGCGGAGCCCATTGTTTAAACAAAATATTGCTTCTCCCAGACCAAGATGTATTATTTTTAGAAGCAATTGTTATCAAATCATAATACTTGAGCAATTGTGTGCGCTTTACGTTTGGGTAAAAAACTGATTGTCGTGGTGGCAGAATAAATCGCACCTAGCAGAAGAAACACCTTTCTTCTGTTAGGTGCAAGTACTTCTGGTATTTATCTCGTGTATTTTTGTAAGCTCTGTTACTGTAGTCATAAAACTTCGATGTCTGATGAAAAGCAATCGTGAAACGGGCTGTCTGCCGTTCTACATCTGACAGACTAATCCCTCATTCCACGATTTTGTACCCGCCAACATGCTGAAAACTTTTATATGTTGTATGAACAAAATGATTGTTGTGAAAGTGTGAACTGAAGTGTGAACAGTAACCGTACGGACCACTTATTTCAGTGGTCATACACGGGGTTGCAGAGTGTATCCAAGCTCACCCGAGTAACACAGCACTAGAGTGAGGAAGCGTAAAAGTTCACCTTTCGCAAGGATTCCACTCTTCGAAACGGAAAACTAAGAGAACGTTGGGCAAGTTTAGCTCCAAAACAAAGGTGTTATTTGTCCTGCTTAGTGCGGCTCCACCAGTCGGTGTGAACCTGTAGATTTTGTATACCATACTGAATCTAAGATGCCTAATTATGTATGGCTCTGAGAGTCCCAACGATCTTATTGTGCAGTTCTAGCCAATCGGAGAAGAAGCCAATTTATGGCTAGCCTTAAAGTAACCACCCAAATATAGCCCTCTGAGATAGGTTATACTTAATAACCCGCGAGTGTAACTCCGGTACACTTGGTGTATGTGAATATAGTCGTTCTGAAATTTTCCAATTGGTTCAACAAGTGTAACTCTCTACTTTCAGTTATTCAGCGTTGATCTCGTAGATCAAATTGCGATCAAAACGATCCGCAAGAATTGATTAGTCGGCCAAGGAGATGTAGAGCTGGTCGAAGACGACGTTGCCGCATGTGAACTCGTGGTGCGCGAACTAGCACCCATTTGCAAAGTTGGAGCACACACTCCCACCCCATCCCGATCAATAAGCGATACACTGGACTGGTGGATACGAAGTCAGGGAACAGGAAGACCCAGAGTATCGGCCTCACACCGGCCTCACACCTAGCACCAGGCTACAGCAGGCAGAAAATGCCACAGAATAATATGGAACTTTGATTCCTCTAGTATTTTCTAACTACTCCATCCCCTGGCAGCGTTTTCATCAAATTCGAAGCGTATATTTTCTTCAAATGCGAAGAAAACAGTCGGTGTACGGATCCCTGTTCCACTGAAGTGTCACGTCTACAATCATACTCCTTTGTGACACGAGTCTCCCATGGGTTTTCACTCAAATCCACGGGTTTCCGATCATTTACTGTTTGAAGCTTTGAGCGGACCACCTTCCTCAAATTTGCGGATCAGGTGAATGCTCTCGCATCGGATGAATTACATCCAACGGCTGGTCTCAGATTTATGTCGAAATCTATCCGCTTGTTTGTATCCACCTACATCGATGTTGCTGCGTATGAATTGCTGCTCTTCGGTGAGGTGCACTCGCGTTTGCACCAATGCCGACGAAAATCTCAATAAGTCGGCAGAACCTGTCGGTGGGATCTATTTTTACGCTTCTCGACTTGTTGCGCGTGGTTTCCTGACCAATCACATTGGTCCAGGAAAGTCGAACTTTAGTTTTTACAGAAATCCGTAAATCCATTCCATTATTCTTCTTACACATAGGTTTTTATGGTGGTTTCCTTCTCAGCGCGTTCATTCGTGTGGCGTGGTGTGTGGAGTAGAGTGGACTACACAACTTCGATCAATGGTTAGTCGGCCAAGCCGAGATCGTCACAGGAAGATCACCCATCATACTCAGTCCATGTGTTTGTTCATCCTCACATTGAGTCGCTGTTAAAGTATAGGGCGAGTGAACGAAGAGTCTGCATGGCTACACAGCGCAACTTTGTCGCGAATCAAAACGTGCGTAAACATCGCAATAAGTCGGCAAAACCTGTCTAGTCGAATAGCGAGCGTGTCACGGAAGTCGGACCGCGCTTGATCCAGTCATTTTGCCTCTCATAATCGATTGACCTCTGAAATTGCTGTTATCTCGCTATTTTTGCCTTCTGCAGTTCACACATGTCTCAGCGAGTACGTGGCTATTCGAGGCATCAACACAATCACCAGCACACCACCACCGGTGGGTTGTTGCCTCCTCGCCGCTGCCGCCGCCGCCGCCGCCGCTGCCTTCCTCCTCACTCTCCGATTCGGCCGCCGCCAGCAGAACCACCTCCATCAGACGCTCGACTAGTAGCAGTATGTCGGCGGAGAAGGTCCCGTGGTTCCCGGCCGTCATGTGCCTGCTCCAGTACTCGATCCTCATCACGTTCGGCCACCTGCGCGACCTCTGCGCGCAGCTCTCCGGACGCTCGCGCTTCCAGTCCACACCGCCCAAGCGCGGCTTCGCCAAGCTGCTCATCGCCTGGGAGAACTTCTACACGCAGCGGCTCTACTACCGCGTGCGCGACGTCTTCAACCGCCCGGTCGCCGGTGCACCAGGTGTGTGCTCGAATGAGTGGCTGCTGCATGCGCTTGTTGTCACTTCGCCGTACTTACACTGCTTCTGCTGCCGCCTTTCGCCTCTCCCTCCACCAGGCGCGCACATCGACCTCATCAAGCGCCACTCGCTCGACGAGAACAAGACGTTCATCCACGCGGACGAGGACTTGCACCGCTGCCTCAACCTCGGCTCGTACAACTACCTCGGCTTCGCGGACGACTGGATGAGCACGTGCAGCAAGACCGTGCTGCCGGTCGTGGAGGAGTTCGGCACTGCGTCGACCGTGCCGCCCATGGAATTCGGCACGACGCCCGTCCAGCAGGAGCTCGAGGAGACCGTGGCAGAGTTCGTGGGCAAGCCGGCGGCGATCATCTTCAACATGGGCTACGGCACCAACTCGACGAGCATCCCGGCGCTCATGGGCAAGGGCACGCTCATCATCAGCGACGCGCTCAACCACACGTCGATCGTGAACGGTTCACGAGCCTCCGGCGCGACGATCACCGTGTTCCGCCACAACGACCCGGACCACCTGGAGCAAGTGCTGCGCCAGAAGCTCGTGGAAGGCCAGCCGCGCACGGGTCGCGACTGGAAGAAGGTGATGGTCATGGTCGAGGGCATCTACTCGATGGAGGGCGAGATCGTGAACCTGCGTGCCATCGTGGACGTGGCGAAGAAGTACAAGGCGTACATCTACGTGGACGAGGCGCACAGCATCGGCGCGCTCGGCAAGACCGGCCGTGGCATCTGCGAGTATAGCGGCGTGGACCCGTCCGAGATTGACATCCTCATGGGCACGTTCACGAAGAGCTTCGGCGGCATGGGTGGCTACATCGCGGCGTCGAAGGAGGTGATCGCGGCGATTCGCACCTCGAGTGCCGGCGCGCTGTACGCCGCTGGCTTGTCGCCGGTGATCGCGCAGCAGACGCTGACGGCGTTCAACATCATCTCGGGCAAGGACGGCACGGACATTGGGCAGAAGAAGCTCACGGCGCTGCGCGAGAACAGCAACTACTTCCGCCAGAAGCTCATCGAGATGGGCGTGTCGGCGCTCGGCGACTTCGACTCGCCCGTGATCCCCGTGATGCTCTTCTACATGTCCAAGGTCGGCGAGTTCTCGCGCGAGTGCCTGAAGCGCGACGTGGCAGTCGTCACCGTCGGGTTCCCGGCCACACCGCTGCTGCAGTCGCGCGTCCGCTTTTGTATCTCGGCGGCACACACAAAAGAAGACATGGATCGAGGCTTGGCGGTCATCAAGGAGGTCAGCGAGATCTGCCACGTTCGCTACGAGACCCACGCGCTCGGCTGACACAACCGCGAGACGATAGATACACACCCGCTTTCTTCCTCACGTCGCTTGATTCCCCGACGCAACTGGTTGGTCCATCCACCCGCATGTGGTTTGCTGCTGCACTACTGCGCCGCCGCGGAGTCGTCCTTCGGGTCGTCTTGCACTGCGTCTGATCGGATCGCTAGTCCTGAATTTGTGATTAGCGAGAGCTCGTAGAGCGTGTTCTGGAGAGACAACAACAACGCCTCAGCATCAGTGACAACATCAGGAACCGCAGCTGCATGAACCACACGACGCACCTCGAGCTTCCGCAGGTTGTACTTGACCGAGTCATACTTCTTGCGCAGCGGACCGTTGCGAAAGTCGAACTGGATGAGCTCGCCCGAGATCGCCTCCACCATCGCACGGCAGCGCTTCACCTCCGCGATGTTCCTCGCGGTCGCCTTCACCACAGCGTACCGCATCAGCTCGCCTGGTTCATCCAAAGTCGGAGCGTAACGTCAGCACCTGCAACGAGACCGCCACTCGTACTCAGGAGCGCACCCACCGGTGAGGTCGATGATGCCGCCGATGTACTCGGACTTTTGCACGTGCGGCAGGTCTCGGAGCGGCAGCAGCCGGTGGTCCGTGAGGTAGAAACTAAACGACTTGGCTTCCACGTACTCCTCGAGCGCAGCCGAAAGCGAGCCGTCGCGGAGCGACGGGTTCTCCTTCGCCAGCTCGAAGAGCTCCGGGATCACCGTCTCGGCCTTCGCGAGGAGCTCGCCGGCGCCGGTGTTGTCGTTCCGATGCAGCGCGAAGATCGCCTGCTTGCTGTCCCACACACAAGAACACCAGCCGCGTTAGGTACGAACCACGTCTAACATCGCAGGAGTGTATGCACGACCAACCTGCACTTGAGAATCTCTCGCGACCGCTTGATGATCTGCTCCCGCATCTCGTCCGCCTCGTGCAGCTCTGGTGTCGCGCACCAGCACATGTCAGCATATCGGTTCACAAAGGCGCCGTCCGCCATGCACCCACCTCGGTTCATACTGGCGAACTCCTCGTGGTCGAGCAGCGGCAGCTGCTCTTCGTCCGCCTCGTCTTCTGTTTCCTCCTGCTCCGCCGCCGCTGTCGACGGCTCCTCCTCCTCCGCCAGTCGGCGCCGCTTGTCGCCGTTCGTCAGCTCCGCCGTCGCTGGCTGCTGCTCGTCCACGTCATCACCGTTGCGCTGCGCGCGCTTCCGGGGCGTCGCGCTGTCGTCGTCCGCAACAGGCTCCGCGGCGGCGGCAGCGGCGACGGCTGGACTAGCGCCAGCACTGGCGGCGGCGACGCCGTGCTTGCGCGCGAGGTGGTTCTTGAGCGTGACCGTGTGGTTGGAGATGGTGAGGCCGCAGTGGTTGCACTGCATCTTGGGCTTGCCGCCCTCCACCACGAGCGTGAACTCGTCGCGGCAGGCGTCCACGACGCGCCGGCCCTTCGTCCCGGATGCGGGGCTGCTCATGCTGGTTCCCGCGCTCGTTTGCTGCGGTGATGGCAGCACCAGAAAGCTTTTGATAGAGAAGTAAACGAGGGAGGAGCGGGCCACTGAACTCGAGGTTGAAACCCTCTTTTGAACGTGACGAGGTGAGGGTGTCTCCTCGAAGAGAGTGCGACTTCACAACGCAACGCCAAAAATCCGCCAAAAATCATGGTTCCGAATCAAATGAGATAAAACCTTGTCTGAAATGAATAGAACCTTGCTAAGTGGACAATAAAACCTTGCCTGGTTTATTCTATATTCGAAATATTGCAGTACTCTCTATGGTCAGTCTTCGAGAGTGACTGTCGTTTCCGATACACTCCTAATATAAAGTGATTCGACTTGGGTAATAAATGTTCTCGCTTCACCCGTAAAATACGCAAATATTTCGGACATTCTCCCTCACAGATGCACAGCGTGGGTTGGCTCACATTCCAAAGACGAACGGAAGGTGAGCAAGCACGCGCGCGCGCACGTGCAGCAGGCGGCGGGAGGGCGCGCGGGGGGATCGTGCTCTTCCTGCGCGGCGCAAGGCGGGCGTGTGTGTGTGTGTGTGGGCGTCGTCCCTCCCTCCCTTCTCCCCCCTCCCGCCCGCCCGTCCGCCGCCTGCCAGTTGACTATAGATGTCTGTGTGTGAAGATCCGACGATCCGCTGACGTGCATGTGACGTGTGGCGCCAGCAGCAGCAGTAGTAGCAGCGAGCGAGCGGCGTCGGGCGCGTAGCTTCAATTCCTCACTCCTTAGCGACAGGTGGGTAGGCTGTGTGAGGCTGTTTCGCTCGCCTTCGTCACGCGATGTGTACTGACGCGTCCGCATGCAGCTACCAACCCAACCAGCAGCCATGAGCCACTTCGTGCGCCAGTCCAAGTTCCGCCACGTGTACATCGAGCCGTCGAAGATCGAGAAATGCTACACGAACCTGCGGCTCGCGACCGCCACGGGCGAGCAGAACTACATTAAGGGCAACACCAAGTTCTTCGCCGTGTCGATCCAGGCGGGCGGCGGCGCCATGGCCGTCGTGCCGTACGAGAAGTACGGCAAGTTCGATCCGGACTTCCCGCTCATCTCGGGCCACCGCGGCGCGATCCTCGACTTCGACTTCAACCCGTTCCACGAGCACCTCATCGCGTCGGCGTCCGACGACACGACCATCAAGATCTGGGGGATCCCCGAGGGCGGGCTCACGGAGACGTGCGTGGAGCCGCTCGTGGACCTCGTGGGCCACGGCCGCAAGGTCACGCTCATCAACTTCCACCCGACCGCCAACAACGTGCTCGCGAGTACGTCGTCCGACTTCTCCGTGCGCCTCTGGGACATCGAGAAGGGCTCGGAGATCGTGCAGATGCACGGTTTGAACGGCGAGAACCTCATCCAGGACCTCGCGTGGAGCTGGACGGGCTCGACGCTCGCCACGACGTGCAAGGACAAGGTCGTGCGCCTCTACGACGCGCGCTCGGGCCAGGTCGCGGCGCAGAAGGAGAACGCGCACAGCGGCACGAAGAGCGTCAAGCTCACGTTCCTCGGCGACAAGGAGACGTTCGTGACCGTCGGCTTCACGCGCCAGAGCCAGCGCCAGTTCAAGGTCTGGGACCCGCGCAACCTCGACAAGGAGCTCAAGAAGGTGGACATTGACCAGGCGGCGGGCGTGATCATGCCGTTCTACGACCCGGACACGAGTCTGCTGTACCTCTGCGGCAAGGGCGACGGCAACATCCGCTACTACGAGATGTCGGAGGGCGAGCCGTACGCGTTCCCGATCAGCGAGTACCGCTCGACGACGGCGGCGCGCGGCATGGCGATGATCCCGAAGCGCGGCAACGACATCATGGCGTGCGAGACGGCGCGCCTGCTCAAGCTGACGTCGAACGCCGTGGAGCCGCTGCACGTGTACGTGCCGCGCAAGTCGGACGCGTTCCAGGACGACCTGTACCCGGACACGTTCGCGGGCGTTCCGTCGATGAGCGCGGACGAGTGGCTGGAAGGCGCGGACAACTCGCCGGCGCTCATGTCGCTGCGCCCGGAGCTGAACGGCAAGATCACGTTCGACGGCAAGCGCGCGCGCTCGACTGGCGGCGCGGCGCGCGTGACCCGCGTGACCCGCCCGCCTGCTTCTGCGCCGGGCGGCAGCAAGGCCGTGGACAACTCGACGGAGGGCAAGCTCCAGCGCGAGCTGGACGCGGCGAACGCACGGATTGCCGAATTGGAGGCGAAGCTCCGCGCGAACGGCATCTCGTACTAATCTGCTGACGGTGGGTGGCTGGCAGCGCGAGACTGACGGCTCCGAGCGAGATGACGAGACAACGAGATGGCGAGAGGGGGAGAGCGGAAGCGACGGACTTGGACGGTGACGGCGAAGCTGGCGACGACAAAGCCAGCGACGACGACGACGGCACCAGCGGTGGGGGCGACAGCGACGGCGGCGGTGGGGGGGAAGGACGACGACGGCGAGGGACTCAAAATTTAGAAGCGCGTGCGTTTATCAAGCGTGAATAGTGAACCCGATTGCATAACAGCCTCGCTTCCGAAGACCCGAGCTCGCCCCACCAGTCCGTGCGTTCGTGCGTGCTGCCTACATGTTTGTACTTGTGTGTGGTGGTGGATGTCCGTGTCTGTGGCGGTCGTGTCTCGTGGTTCTCACCGTGCGGAGACGTTGTGGCTGGTTGGTTCAGCTTCAGACTTGCATGCTGTCTGGGGACGCAATGACGCGCCGCAGCGAAGCGAAGTTCCAGTTGAGGATGTCGTGGGTCTGCCACGCGCTCTCGCCCGTCGCCGCGGTGAAGCCCACCCACGCGCGTCCGTGGTTCAGCTCCACGCTGTGCTCGAGCCGCAGCGGCACACTCAGCACGGGCGTGTCCATGTTGTCGAGGAAGACGGAGAGCAAGCCGACGCCGGAGTTCCAGTCGCCAGACGTGAAGAAGTGCCCGGCGAACGTGCTTGCAACAAAGTGGTCGGTGAAGAGCCTGTGGATGAAGTCAGCATGGTAGACGCCTCAACTCAACCATGAAGCAAGAAACGCACATGTCTTCGTCCAGAGTGGGGTCGTACACGACTCGGACGCTGTGGTCGCCGTCCGTCAAGTCGAGGATGTTGCTCGTGGAGCCGAGCGTGCAGGTGTGGTTCGCCTGGACCGCGTCCTGGTCGCCGCTGACGTGGACGCTGATGTGGTTCTCGTACACGTCGAGCTGCTCGTGGTTGAACCAGGTGTCGAACTCGACCGCGAGCGCGTTCTTCAAGCCCCCGTAGCCGAGCTCCATGCCTCCGCTGCCGACGCCGATCGCCTGGTCGTTCTGCACCACGAACGCGAAGCCGTCACCGCCCCGAGAGCGGCAGCTCGTGTACACGTCGTCCATGCTCTTGCAGAACGTTGACGGGTTCGAGAGTCGGAACACGAACGAGGTCTCGAAGCCCTCGCGCACGTTCATCTGCCGCGGGTACCACGCGGAGCCTGTGAGCAGCGAGTCGGACGCGGTGAGCCGCAGTGCCGGACCGCACGCGTTCGAGATTGGTGCGATCGAGGATGCGCCTGCGGGCAGTGCCGACGTGCTGGTGCTCCGGACTGTTTTCGCTGGGAACGGGATCACGAAGTGCGCGTTGGTGGGCGGGGAGCGCGCGGTCGTGCGGTTCTGATACGTCGACGCGCGCGCCTCGGTCTCCGAGCACGTGTACGTGCAGTGCGCAGTCTCCCCTCCGACGGTTGAGCTCGAGTATCCGTCACAGCACGAGACCGACGCGTTGCAGTTCTGAACCTGCGGCACGAGAATCACCACGACATTTGTCCTCGGTTCAGCCACATTGCGACTCGGCGCCCAAGAGCGTGCTTGTTGCACGAGAGAAGACGTACGTTCGCGTGGCCGTTGACGTAGAGCCCGAAGTGCCCCTGGTCCCCGATCTCGCCGGTCGGCCCCAGCGTCGGGTTGGTTTGCGGCGTGAACAACGTGCTCACGTTCGTCAGCATCCGTGCGGTGAACTCGGGGAAGACGAAATCTGGTCGACCAGCATGAACAGCGTGAGATCAGTGCTAACTTCTTACTGCACCGCGACCACACACCGTTTGCTGGCGTCCAAGCGCAGCGCGAGGACGGCGACTCGAGTCCGATCACCGCGTCCGGCATCATTTCGCGATAGCCATACAGGTCAATGTCCTGCCAGGTCTCGCGCTGGCGATAGTCCTCCGTCAGTGCTGCGACCTTCACTTGGTATCCCGTGCTGCTGAGCAGATCGATGATCGTCGTGGATGTCACGTTCCCGACGACGACCGAGTTGCTGGAAGTTGAGTACTCCGCGTCGTTGCACAGCTTCCAGCTGACGCGGTACCCGGTGACGGTCATGGCTTCCCAGATGCTGGTCGGTGCGACCCAGTTGACGTCGAGCGCGTGCGCTGCGACGTTCGAGATGACCGGGATCGGTCGCGCGCTCACTGGTGCCGCGTACGACAGCAGCGGGACGTCGTCGAAGAGTTCGTGGAGCTGTCCGTTGCGAACACGCACCGCCGAGGGGAACGCTGGCGCTGCGAGCCACTGCGCAGACACAGGTGGCAGAGTGCACTCGAGCTCGGTTTCGGGCTCCACGTGCACGATGTCAAGACACTCGACGCCGTCGATCGTGATGATCGCGTCGGACTTGCCAAAGTGCTTCCCGCTGATAGCGATGCGGTGGCCACCGCCGTCGCGCTTGCAGTTGTACGTCGCCGCGAACGGCAGCGTCATGGGGAAGCACTCGAACGCAGTGTTGTGATGGAAGCCGTTCGTGCGGCGAGGGTGCTCCGTGCAGTTCATGCTCGCGGTCTCGTCGCCTTCGCCGAAGTACTTGTCGATGCACCCGCGCACCTTCGTGATCACAGGCGCTGAACAGCAGCAGCAGCAGGAACAATGGAAGCAGCGTGAGACGAGCAGCCGACCGAGCATCTCGCAAAAGTGTCTTCGCGATACCTTTGGTGAACGCGACCCAGTCGATCTGGAACGTCTGGCCGTACTGCGAAGGCACGCTGTCGGCGGTGCTCTCGGGATCTACGGTAGGTAACGCCACGCACGGATGGAAGCGCACGCGGTGGATCGTACCGGTGACATGCTTCCAGATCGGGATGTAGTAGAGTTCGCTGTCGAGCGCATTCGCGCGCACCTTGAAGGGGATCCGCACGGGGTCGTGGAACTCGGTGCGCTCTCGGCGTGTGTCTGGGTCCACACTCGGCTCGACCGAAATGCGCTCGAGCGAGATCGTGCCGACGTCGCAGAGCCCAAGGTACTTCATGCGGAAAACGAGGAAGTCGCGCTCAGTCTCCTGCACCTCGACGCGCAGCTCGGGCGAGTCGACGAACGCGGCGCCGAACTTGACGCTCGGCAGCACGATACCGCGCAGATCGCCGTTGACAGCGTTGACTTCAACGCCCATTTCCAGCGCTGAGGACTGCGCCCAGCCCTCCGCACCGTCCTCGAAGTTCCAGCGCACTGCACACAGACAATCGTGAGCATCGTGGTGATCTCTAACTCGAGATCTGGCGAGTGCAAGTGAGCTCTCTCGAATTGGTCTGCTTACGAGCGACCGAGTTCATCACCATCTGCGTCTGCGCCTTCGCAGCAACGACGACTGCCAGA
>JAASGA010000765.1:0-12974 GCA_023334105.1 Globisporangium nodosum
AACCGTTCCCAATTTGTCCCCTATTGTAGTTTTAAACGAGGGATCATTAGGGATTTGCCTCGGTGACCGAAAGTGCCCGAGCCATTTTCGCTGACCGAACCGTTAGGATATGGCCCAAGAGTTAAGGACTTAATGGCGCGAGTTCGCTGCGTGCGTTATGATCTGCGCGGCCACGTCGTCGCCTATCCGGTTGTGCGCCAGGTTGAGTGACTCGACGCCCGGGACGAGCGAGAAGCTCTCGCAAGACGTCGAGGCGTACGCGTCGCCCATGCGGTAGCTGTTCAAGTTGATCTCCTGCGCGGTGCTTCCGTTTGAGCACGCGGACGCCTCGAGCATGCGGCGCCGCACGATCTCGAGAGCCTCCACGAGAGCTGCACTTTTCGCACGACAAAGAGGTTTGACATGTGAATCGCTGTCTGGTGGCTGGCTGATTGGCTGTCAAACGGGAGCAAGCGCATCTGTTGGTCCCGCGGCCAGTGAGGGCAGCGCGGCGACTGCGCGCGTCTGCGCGCTTTGAGTTGCCCTGTGACTGCTGCTGGGAGCACACTCGTGGGGGGGAAGCGCGAAGCAGACCTCGGTGGCCACGTGCGTGGGTCCCCACCGAAGCCGAAGGCGAGACGAGATCAAGTGGTGGCTCTAGCGCTCAGTCTGCTTGTCTGCCAGTCATGCTCTTGAGCTGACAAGCATGGCAATTGGACCAGGCAGAGCACGCAAGGCAGACGAGAAAGAGAGAGAGACTCCTGCTGCTGACGCCCAAGCAACAGCGCATCGCTGGTGCTTGCTTTCACAAGAGCACCAAAAAGATCGCGCGAGGTGACGAAGATGCTCGAAGTCAATCAGAAAGTTCCACTGTGTGCGCATAAAACATTCATATGTGCATAAACCATCCGTTTCTGAGTTTTATAGGTCTTAGTTTCAATTCTTTGAATTGCATTATCAATTCTTTGAATTGAAAAATCAATTTAATGAATTGATTGGACACAATAGTTGGCCCATGTGATCAACAGTAATGTTGATGTGCCCAATTTGGACCGCGAATCGAGCGGTCGCCAGCGCAGCGCAGGCGCAGGCATCTTGGCCGATCAGCGTTGCTCGTGCTGGTCTTGTGCGTGCCCTGTGCACAGAGTAGCCTCTTCAGCTTCCGCGCCTAGGCAAGAAGGAACCTGCGTGCGTGCGTGGCAAAGGCAATCCGCTCTCTCGCTCAAAACGCTCACTCACCAAGTCGCGATCCAGCGGACAGAACAATAGAAGAAGAACCGCCCGCCGCCGTCGCGATGCCCACGATCACCACCACGCGGCCCGTGCCGCTTCAAGTCGAGAGCGACGGTGGTAGCACACCCACGTACCCGCTCGACGACGCGCTCGACGACGCGCTCGCCAGTCTGCGCGCGGCGCTCAAGACCGCGCAGCTGCACGAGAGCGCACGCAGCAAGGTGCTCGAGATCGGCGCGCTCGCGGACGCGCTCCAGCAGCGCCTGCCGACCGCGAGTGCGAGTGACAGCAACGAAGACGCCACCGCCGTCGCACGTAAGAAGTTCGACGCGCTACAGACGACGGCGCTCGCGAGCGAGGCGTGGGGCTCCTCCGCGGTGGCGGCGCCGGCCAGCGCGTCGCAGCCGTCCATCTGGTCGGGCTTCTACAACAAGACGCTGCGCGAGCGCTTCGACGTTCTCGCGCTCATGTACCCGCGTCTGAACCGCGACAAGCACGGCGCGCCGCCCGAGCCGGCGAAGGAGGCGGCCGTGGACCCCGTCGCAAAGCTCGGCGAGCTGCCTCTGCGCACGGCGAACCTCATGATCGAGAACTGCATCGGCGTGATCGGCATCCCGCTTGGGTGCGTCCTCTCCGCGCCATGTGCGAGCTGCTGACGTTGCCACTTGCTGACGACTGACTATGGCTGCTTGCGCAGACTGGGCCTCAACTTCGTCATCGACGGCAAGAGCTTGTCGGTGCCGATGGCAGTCGAGGAGCCGTCGGTGGTCGCTGCCGCTTCGAGCGCCGCGAAGCTCGTGGCGTCGTTCGGCGGAGGCTTCCGCACCGCGACCTCTGGCAACATCATGACGTCGCAGATCCAGCTCGTGAACACCATCGACATCGCCGCCGCTGTCGAGGCTATCGCCGACCACCGCGAGCGCCTACTCTCGATCGCGAACACGACGCTGTGTCCAAACATGAAGAAGCGCGGCGGCGGCGCGCTGGACATCTACTGCCGAGTCGTGAGCGAATCCTCGCGCGCGCTGTTCTCCCACGCGGACCACGACTCGCACTGGTACGTCCCGTGCGACGACGAAGTCGTGGTCAAGGCGTCAGAGCCGAGCACGCAGTACCTGGTCGTGCACATCGACGTGGACGTGTGCGAAGCGATGGGCGCCAACATCGTCAACACGGTGGCGGAAGGGCTCTCGGACGAAGTCTGCCGCATCACGAATAGCCAATGCGGGCTCCGCATCCTCACGAACCTGTGCATGCAGCGTCGCGCGCGCTCGGTCTTCGAGATCCCGGTCAAGAAGCTCGGGTGGAAGGGCGTGGACGGCGAGGACGTCGCGCAACGCATCATCGAAGCCTACAACTTCGCCGCGATCGACCCGTACCGAGCCGTCACGAACAACAAGGGCATCATGAACGGCATCGACTCGGTGGCGCTCGCGACCGGGCAGGACTGGCGCGCCATCGAGGCGGCGGCGCACTGCTATGCGAGTCGATCCGGACAGTACACGTCGCTGTCGCACTACGAGATCACGACGAGCGCCGACGGCGTGCGCGTTCTTCGCGGCCAGCTGGAGTTCCCGATCGCAGTCGGCTCGAAGGGTGGCGCCTTGCAGACGCACCCGGGGTACACGGCGACGCACGCGATCCTGCAGCAGCCGAGCGCCCGCGCACTCGCCAGCATCATCCTCAGCGTCGGTCTCGCGCAGAACTTCGCTGCTATCCGCGCGATCGCGATCACGGGCATCCAGAAGGGCCACATGGCTCTCCACGCGCGAAACATTGCGGTGGCAGCCGGCGCGCCGAGCGAGCTGGTCTCGGAGCTCTGCACGTACATGCTCGGCCGCAAGTGCATCAACGTCGAGACCGCGAAGGAGTACCTGCACGCGCACGCCGTGTACTCAGAGATCGCGAGCAACTTGCCGCCCAGTTCGCCGACGCCGGCGACGCTACCGTCGATGTTCTACGTGGAGATCCCGGTGCCACACCTCGAAGGCGCGGTGAGCTTGAACATCGCGTTCGAGGCCATTAGCAAGGTCCCGCAGTTCATCTCGATCATGCCGCCACCCAAGTCCAGCGGCGACAGCACCGGCCCGGCGTGGTCGAGTATGCAGCAGCAGCTGCTCGGCGACAAGGGCTACAACCAGCTTGAGAAGATGTTCATGTTCCTGTCGTCGATGCGCGCGATCGTGATCACGGACGACAGCGGCGCGGAGGGCGAGGAGAAGAAGTCGCGCGCGAACCTCGCGCTGCAGAACAAGCTCCAGCTGCTCTCGATCCTCATCAACATCATCGCGTACCGGCTCATGGAGGTGCAGCCGCAGGCTGTGAGCACGTTCATGCAGAAGATCCTCGCGTCCGGCGACAGCCGTAAGATGGACGCGAAGCTCAGCCGCAGCTTCTTGGCGGACGTGCCGGCGAGCGATGAGGTGCTCTGCACAGGCCTGCCGCTCTTCCTGGCGCTCTGGCAAGTATTCCACTACCACATCGAGCAGGAAGTTCCGAACGCACGGCTCTGCGATCGCCTGGTGGCGGAGCAGTGGAAGCTGCTCAACTCGATCGTCCAGAGCTACGCGCTGAGCCAGGCAAAGGCTGCCAGTGTCGGTGCGCGCGCCGACAATGAGCTCAGCCCCGAGTTCCTGGCGGCCATGGCCGTCCAGTCCAAGCGCTGGCAGGCGACGATGCTGCTGCTCATCGACACGATGGCGCTGTCGTCCGAGGCGCTGACGGCTGAGCACCTCGACTTCCTGAGCCGCATCGGCGAGCACATGGAGTGGGAGGGCACGATCGCGCACGACATTGCCAGGTACAAGCGCGCGGTCACTGAGGGCGAGCCGAACGCGTTCGTGCTGTGGCTGGGCGAGCGCGGCATCGCGGTGGCCGAGGCAGAGAGCCACACGGACACGTTCCGCAGCGCCGCGGACCGGCACTCGATCGGCAAGTGGAACGCGATCGCGCAGGACCGCGAGTCCGCCGCTGCGCGCGTCTTCTCGCTCTCGGCAGTCGAGCGCGTGGTCCACGTCATCCGCGACTTCTACGGCGAGCGCAGCGGCCGGCGGTCGCGCAACTGGTCGTTCTAGGCAGCGCGAGCGCCCCGAGTGCCCCCGCGCACTACAGTAGCAACTTTCTCACCAGCAGTGTGCTGATGAGCCCACCTCGACACATACATAGCGCAGCAGACCCTGTGCACAACAACAACAACAACGAATCCCACCTGCTTAAATATGCTGGAGGTCGTCAGCTGCCGCTGTTGGCGTCACCTTTTGCTGCAGCACGACGTACGCGACGGCATAGTCTCCGTCGTGCGAGATCGACACGTGCGGCTCCTGGTGTGTAGGAGATGCAAAGGGGTGAGTGCGAGCTGGCACTCCGAACCACCACGGTCACGAGCAGCACTAACGCACCACAAGTCCGAGCTGCTTGGCGAGCGCCTCGGTCTCTCCGTTGAACTCCAGCGACAGCGCACTGGAGGTCTCCGCCACTGCCAGCTTCGTCACTGGCGCGACCGGCATGAACGCACCAGTCGCGCTCGAGCCGCTCTGCTTGACGAGTCGGATCTCCGGGAAGAGCACGCGGTAGCGCTGGAAGGCCTTGAACGTCGCCTCCTTGGCCGCCCAGCTGAAGGTTCAGCCGCGTCGAGAGATAGAAATGGAGAGCGTCAGATGGAGCGAGTCCCCAGTGATCGACGAAGAGCTCCGAAGGCGCCGACCGACCGGGAGGCGAGGAAGCTCGGGCGCGCGTCGAGGGGCTTGCCGTAGAACTCGCGGATCTCGCTCGGGTGGAAGGCGCGGCGCAGGAAACGGTCGCCGTGGCGCGCGAAGCAGCGCTCGAAGCGCGGGACGTGCGCGATGTCCACGCCGACGCCGAAGATGCGCATGTTGATCGAGCGTGGCAATTTATGATTGACAAGCATCGGAATTCGTACTTACGTGAGAATATGATTTGATGTGCGTCACACAAATAGTGAGAGCCAGAAATGAAAATGTGATGGATCTTTCTGGCCTACAAACTACAAGTGCGCACACGTCGCAGGAATGAAGTTATATCATGTTTAGCAATGATTTACGGCGCGAACCAGGCTTTAGCCCGACTTGTATTGCACACAAGCTGCTGCACACACAGAGTACAGCATACCGCTACTTGCTCTCTGTTCCGCTGTTATTGTTGTATGGCGCTCTTCTATCAAGCACCACAGGCGCAAAAAAGATCGCATGGAGCGCGCCAAACCACACCAAGTGCACCCAAGGATCCAAGTTTCGAGTTCTTTCTGTGTGGGTTCAACCTGGATTTCGAGCCCTGATTTATCGCTTTAGCGAGGGATTAATCGCTTTCGAGAGGGATCTGTCTCGAAAAACCTCGTTTTCGAGGTGAGTTCACTCTTCGCTCTTTTCACAGCGAAAGGCTCATTGCTCGTTTTGCTCGCAAAGGCTCAGTTCACAGTCTCCCAAACTCTCCCATAACGATGGTGCAGATGCGCAAGACGCTCGCGCTCGCCGTGCTCGCGACGGCGCTCGTGGCCGCCTCCGCCGAGCCCCAGACGGGCGAGCAGGTCGTGCACCACCACCACCGCCACCACCACCGCGTTGTGCACCACCACCGCGGCCACCACCAGCACAAGGCAGCGGACGACGAATCGGACGACAGCGCCGAGTCGGTCGACGCCGCCGCCAAGAAGTCGCCGACGGTCGTGGAGAAGGACGTGACCGGCGACGAGTCGTTCGATGTGTCGCAGGACGCCGAGATCGACGTGGACTCGGGCGACGCCGAGCTCGACGTCGAGGGCGAGGGCGAGGTGGACCTCGAGGGCGAGAACCTGGACGTGGACACGACCACGGAACTCGACTCGAAGGACGAGCTCGACGTGGACGGCGACCTCGAGGACGGCGAGATGGACCTGGACTTCAACGACTCGGAGGACTTTGAGCAGTCGATGGACCTCGCGGAGGGCCAGACGATGGACGAGCTCATCGACCTGCCGGCGAACGCCAAGCAGGCGCGCCTGCGCGTGCACGACGGCCAGGTGGAGCTCGAGATCATCAAGGCGGCGCCGGCGGACGGCAAGAAGGGCAAGAACGCCGTCACGGACATCACGAACCAGATTGTGGAGGAGGCCAAGGCGATCGAGAAGCACGCCGGCGAGACGACCAAGACCGAGACGCTCGCGCAGCAGGCGACCGAGTGGCTCAAGAACAAGAGCCACGAGCCCGTGATCCTCGGCGGCGCGATCGGCGCGGCTGTCGTGATGGTCGGCGTGGCGGGCGTGGCGATCACCAAGCACCGCAAGAAGACGGCGGCAGCGGCCAAGTCGACGCTGGACATTGAAGCGGCGATCGAGGAGGCGCAGGCCGAGTCGGGCGAGCAGGACGAGGACGCGGACGAGAACGCGTCGAACGCGTCGTCGAGCGACTCGGACTCGGACTCGGACGCCGAGGAGGAGGAGGAG
Organism: Globisporangium nodosum; assembly: GCA_023334105.1. NCBI lineage: Eukaryota > Oomycota > Peronosporomycetes > Pythiales > Pythiaceae > Globisporangium > Globisporangium nodosum. The sequence continues at coordinate 6,650 of JAASGA010000765.1, forward strand.
GAGAAGTCGGAGGCGACGCCCGCGGCTGCCGGCGTCGTGGAAGGCTCGGTCTAAGTAGTCGGTCGAGTCGAGTTCGTCGAAGCTGCTGCTGATCTCTGCTGCCGTGTCTCCCTCTCTTCTTAAGCACATGTATGTATTCCCCCCACTCCGCTTGGCAGCTACGTGTTGAGAGAGGAAGGCTGATGATCACCGTCGTTCGTGGCCGTTCGTCATCCGTATCATTCGCTCTATTTCTGGCATGCCCAAAGCGATGTCTCTTGATGGCAAAGGCTCGAGAGATCCCTGAAGGATGGCGGCGACGGGCGGCGCAGGCGCACAGAAGCGCTTCATCCATGGACTCATTGAGCAGAGTCGCGAGCGCGTCGTGCAGGTGCGCGCCGGTCAGAGCCTCGTCGAGGTGCTCGAGTCGGCGTCACCGACGCGACAACACCTTCATCCGCAACAGCAGCACAAGCAGCAGCAGCAGCAACAAGAAGAGCGTCCGAATCCTCATGGTAGAAGAGAGGACGGCGCGACGCTCCCGGACATGAAGATCGTGTACGAGGCGCGGAGACACGCTAGCACTGCCGTCGTCAAGAGCGGCGACGTGCCGAGCGACGTGAGCGCATTGCGCACGAATCTGCGGAGGCGAGGCGTCCTGGCGGCGACTTCGACGGCTTCGGCAGTGGCACCGCCACCTGTGACCAGTGATCCGCTGCATGCCAGCGCTGCTCACCACCGTCAGCGACGAGGTCACTACCACGAACGTGCGGCAGAAGAGGAAGTGTCGAGCGCCAAGTTTCGCGAGTACATGAACAGCAAGAGCGCTCAGGTCGAGACGCTGCGCGCGAACGACCGACGCAAGGCACTCGCGGGACCGACGAGGAAACTGGTGGCGCAGCTCGCGGCGACCACCACCCAGCACCAGCAGCAGCTTGAGAAACACCCGGTAGCGGCAGGCGTCGCACACACGCTCGCAGTCTTGAAAGCCAAGAACATGCTGCTGAGTCTCAAGCGACGACCTGCGACGCCCAAATCTCCGAACGCACAGGACCTCGCGAACATGAAGAACACGCACTCTGCGTTCCTCGACTTCAAGAAGTCGTCTGAGGAGCGCGATCACCGCAAGCACGCGCGGATGCTGTACGTCCTGCGATGGCTGCTGCTGCATTACGGTTGGTTGATTGACACTGACACTTGCCTTGTGTACCTCTCCTCTCGATCGACTCCAGGATTCTCGGCGCGGACGAGAGCAACTCGCAGAAGCGGACGCCAATCCACTTTGGCGACCAGATCTGCTTCATCTCCGAGGCGTCCAATCTGCCGCTGAGCATGGGCGCCGACGGCCGCGCGTGCCACGTCTTGACGTTGTCAGCTGGGCCCCACATGATGTTCACGATCGTGCGTTTACCTGATGAGCTTGGTGCGCTTGGCACCGTGTCGGCGAACTCCACTCATGCAGCGCTACGTGTGCACTGCAGGTGGACTTCCGGAACCCAAGTCGGCAGAGCGCAGTGACCGACGAGGACGAGTTCTGGCTCCGCGTCGACGCGTCTCTGGTTCGCCATCGCAGTCGCGCACTCGACGGAGCTGCGCCGACTGACGAAGGCAGCGAGGAAGGGATCGACAACGTGGATGTGAGCAACCTGCTGAGCGAGACGCAATACTTCCTGGGCTGTGCCGGGTCGATTGAGGACCCTGCCGACGAAGTCGCAGACGAGCGGCAAGGTCGAGTACGCGCCGGATGCAACAAGGAGAACGTGCGCGGGGTCGCGAGGAGCTACGCGATGCCAGCGCTGTCGTCGTCTTCGTCGTCGCACAAGAAGTCGCTGGTGCGCGACACCTTCCGACTCGTTGCGATCCGAGCCACGGTGCCATCGACGGAGTACTATGGGGACGACTGCGCCACGCGCGAGTACGCGATCGAGACGAACGAGAGCGTCATGCACCTCGCGCGATGGCGGTTCACGCCCAACTCGCACCGCTCTTTGCCGCGAGTTGCTGTTGGATCATCGGAGGCTGCAGCAGACGCCGACGCGGACGCGAATCGACTGCTGCTCAACTGCGCGAGCGTCCACCTGTCGCTCAACCACCTCGTGCTCGAGAGCGACGCTGCGCGGCTCAACCGGGGCGTGCTGCGCGACTTCTTCGCTGCAGCCTCCAAGAGCTCGGCAGCAGATCCGACTCGGCTCGGCAGTGTCGTCACGGATCTGCACCAGGATGTCGCGCAGGTCTTGCGGCGACGCGGCAGGACGCACACGTTGGCTGCGTCCTGGCAAGTGCGGCTGCTACATCGAGCGAAGCCGAGAGACCCTGCTGCTGCTGCCTCGCCGACACGCACGAGTCCCAAGAGAAGTTCGTCGCCGCAGCGAGTCGTGGCCGAGCTGCTTGAGTCCTCGCCCGCCGAGTGGCTCAAGAAGAAGCAGGAGACTGTCGCGCGCAACGACAGCGTAATCCGCAGCAAGCGGGCGCTCGCTCGCACCGCCAAGCACGCGTACGAGCGCGTCGCCGAGCAGAGCAACCGCAAGCTCGCCGAGATCGAGCAGCACAAGGCGCGGCATCAGCTCGAGTACTTCCAGGCGCGCTACCACGCGATCTTCGAGGAGGAAGCAGGAGAAGGCGATGAGCAGCAGCAGCAGCAACAGCAGCAGCAGCAGGGGGATGCACGAGGGCACTTGCCTCGCATAGGATGACAGCACGAACGTCATCGACACACAAGAGACGCGTCACACAGTTCATTCGTCCGAGGCGACAGCAGCAGCAGAGGAACTCTTGTACTGCTTGCGCTTCTCGCGCTTCCGGCGCTTGCGGCTCTCCTTCTGCGCGTGCGAGAGCTGCTTGCGCTTCTTGGCGCCGCCCGCATTCTCTTCTTCGTCGCTGGCGGCGTCTTCCTTGCTGTTCTCCGCTGGCTTCGCATCCTGCTGCTTGTTGCGCTTCTCCACCGGCGTCGCGCTGCGCTCAAAGTACGCGACGAAGAAGCCGTTCGTGGAGTCCTCCAGTCCGTCCGCGCGCACGAGCGCCTTGGCCTGCTCCGCCGAGAGCCCGTCGATCTCCATGCCGCGCCGCGACCACGTCTGCAGACACGGCTTGAGCACGAATGGCCGCGGGTCCTTGCGGTTCTGCTCCGAGGTCAGCGCTGCGAGCACGACCTCCTCGTTCTCCTTCTGGAAGATCGAGCACGTCGAGTACGTCACACGTTGCACCTGTGGGAACGAGAATGCCTTTGTGAGCGCTTCGAGCTGGAAGTCCGCGAGCGACTGCACGCGCGCGGTCATCTCGCCCTCCGCGTCCTCGACGTCGTTCTCCAGCGCCTCGTCGTGGCCGCTCGCGATGTCCAGAAGGTGGTCGAGGCGGTTCGTCATGCCCGAGCCGGAGCACGACGGGTCCAGTAGGATGCTGCGCACGTTCGCGTACTTGCTGTCGCGCACATCGATGTCGAGGAAGCTCTGGAGACACGGCTCGACGATGTGCTCCGCGCCGACGATCTTCATGCGACGCTTGAGCAGCTCCAAGCGCTTCGGCGAGCGGTCGAACGCGAACACCTTGCGGTTCTTGTACCTGTCCGCCTGCTGGTGCATCAGCATCGCGACGTGGCACGTCTTGTTGCCCGGCGCAGCGCACGCGTCGATCACGTCACCCTCCATCCCCGGCGCGTCAGAGTGCTCGCCGTGCAGGATGTACGCAGGGAAGCAACTCGCCTTGTCCTGTAGCACGAGTTTACCCGCGGCGGCCAGCGCGTTCTCGTGGAGCTCCGTGCCGTGCGGCAGCACGAGCAGGTCCGGCACGTCCGCGTCGCGCTGCGCCTGGAACTCGTCCACGAACGCCTGCGTCTCCTCGGGCGAGATCGTGAGCGCGTTGATGCGCACGTAGCGCGGCAGCGCGAGCTCGCGGCGGCGGTTCTCGACTGGCAGCAGCTCCTCGTTGCTCGCGACCTTAGCGCGCACCTTGAGGCGCACGAGCGCCGCCTTGAAGGCGTTATGGTAGCGCATGAGCTCCTTCTTGAGGTGGCCGCCGCCCTGCACCTTGCCGCGCCCGAAGAGCAGGTCGTAGAGCGACACGTGCAGCAGCGCGGCGGCGGGCGGCGCCATGCGCTTCTGCAGCGCGAACTCGGGGACGGCGGCCAGCAGCTGGCGCAGCAGCGGCTTGTAGCGCAGCGTCTCGCACACGAGCGCGAACGAGCTGCGCTTGTGCTGCACGCCGTCGGCGTACGCGAGCGTCTTGAGGCCGCCCTGCCGCTTCTCCAGCTTGGCGAGCAGCCCCGCCGCCTCCTTGTACAGCTCGCTCATGCCTGTTGCTTTCTGGTGCTCGATAGGGAGCTACTGAGAGCGGCTGCTGCACGAAGAGGTGCTGCTGGTGGAGCAGGAGGAGCAGGAGGAGCTCAAGACGAATGGCAAGAATGGAGCTCTTCGTTTGACTAACGCGTGTCAAAAATTGACTACTCGATGACTATCTGGTAGTTCTTTCCATGGTGATCATCAGAGGTCGTGACAGAACCTTGCTCGCTCACTAGATCGTCTACGCACGCTGCCACGCGCTGAAGCTGACGCGCCCAAGCGATCTACATAGAGAGAACTTGTAGCTTCGTTCCATGACTACAAGTTGCGTCTTTGAACGCTAATCGATGAGATGGCAGCGGCCATTGCGACCGAGCGCCTTGACCGTCGACGGGAGAATCGCGCCATTGAACGCGGCGTCGAACTGGTTGCCCTGCACCTCCCTGAACGAGCAGCCCGGTCGTCTAGTTAGCACTGCCCAGCCTACTGTGACGCAATGCATGGCACACGGCATCTTTCTCACAGGTGCTCGAGAAGCGTCAGCTGGCTCAGCGACTCCGGCACGCGTCCGATGAACCAGTTACTGTTCACTCGCAGCACGAGCAGTCCCTTGAGGTGCGAGAGCGTCGATGGGAGCGGGCCGGTGAGGAAGTTGTCGCTCACGTCTCTGCGTGAGGCAAGCACAGCACGCATGCGTGAGCGAGTGACCGAGTGAGAGACAGAGTGTGACTCTGCACGCGTACAGCTCCTTGAGATAGCGCAGACCCGGACGCGCGAACTCGGACGGGATCGACCCCACGAGGTTGTTTCGCGCGAGGCGGCTGTCAGCCGAAGAGGTGAGCACTTCGTGGGATCAAGAGCAGCCGAAGCGAGTGGAGCGACAGCGTACATGGACTTGATGTGCCCATTCCGATCGCACGCGATCCCGTACCACTAATCCCAGAGAGCATAGCGAGAGCGGCCGTCAGCGCACAACAATTCCTTCCTCGAAGCATTCTGCTCAGTACGCACGCTATCAAGGCACGGGTCGCTCATGTCGTTCTGGATGTCCCATTTGCGCTTCCAGGTTGGCCCTTGGGTCGCCCAGAAGAGCGCCTTCAGCGCGCCTCGCTCCGTGCGGCTGACGCCGACCTTTGCTGCGCTGGCATGTACCACGGTGGTGCCGGAGAAGAGTCGACACGACGTGTACGGCAAGAGCAGCAGCAGAAGCACAGGAAGTCCTCGACGCAGGAGCATGATCAAGTTGCCCACCTTCAGAGTTCAGAGTATACTTATCTCGGCATCCGAAGACTCGCGTAACGGACGAAGATCGCGCCCCGCCCCTTCGTATCCTCCGAGACCTCGCGAAGCCTCCTCCTCCTCACGTCACCTCCTCCAGATCCGAAGCTGCTTGGCACCCGACCCGCACGATGGCGTCTTCCAAGAGCCTGCTCATGAGCATGGGGACGGTCAGCATGTGGGGTTTCTCGCCAGGCTTTGACTTGCTCGAGCATACGCCAAGCAGCAGCACGTCGTCGAGCTCGGAGACTATCGACGCGGAGCCGCTCCGCGTCCTGCTCGTCGGTCCGGGCGACATCCGCCACGTGCTCGCGACCATCGCACATCGACGGCGCCATGCTGCAAACAACGTCCGCCCGCTGCACATCTACGTGTTCGAGAAAGCGCACGAGGTGCTGGCGCGCCACTTGCTACTGCTGCAGCTCGCGCAGGACTGGCAGCTTCCTCTACGTCAGCGCTGCAACCTCTTCCTCGAGGTCTTCGGGAACGCGCGCGTGCAGGTGTGCAGGTGTCCGCTCTTGGATTTTGCTGGGGCTGGAAACGGGTCGTGTCGAACTCACGTCGCTTGCGTCTCGCTAGGAACGCACGAGCGCGTACATCGAGGAGAAGGCGAGAGAGCTCGTCGACCTGCTGCACAACGAGCGTGGGGTGCTCGCAGACCAGCTCGACCTCTCGCACCTCAAGATGCGCACGCGCGACGACCTCATCGACGCGTTCCGGAGCTGGTTCCAGAGCGTGCGCTTCGACGGTGCGTCTGGTGGTGTGTGTGTGTGTGTGGGGGGGGGGGGGGGGGG
>JAASGA010000766.1:0-12973 GCA_023334105.1 Globisporangium nodosum
GCGAATTTGTGTGAAGGGTCACTGTACGTCAAATCAGACAAGACCTTGAACACTGCAGCCAGCACTGTTCCCTTCTCCGTGTATCCCTGCTTGAGATCGACGCCTTGGTGTCGATTACCCATTCAGCACACAGAACCAAGAAGCAACTCGGTGCGAGTCCTCTCTCGTGTTTCCCGTGTAATACGTGTTGAGTACTGGACTCGCGAAACGATGTCACCCTGAGGTCATGACTCGAGAACAAGTGACATGATTGGTGTTCGTCGTGCTTGGTGTCGGGTTCGATGTGAGAATTGCCGCGCAGTGAATCCGCCGGAGAGCATGGAGGTCTGAAACTGGTTGGACATTTGAGTTGATGGTCTTGTGGAGAGGTGTGTCGCTCGATGTAGCTCAACGTTGCTGGCCATGGGTGGTGCATGAAAGTCGCATCAGTTGGGAACGCAGCGCATATATACTGCCACTGCGTTGTTTCTTGTGTCAGTTGTTGGAGCAGAGTCGTCGGCGACTGAGAGACAATACAAGCAACGATCAAACTATGCTGTAGTGAACGCCCGGAGGGAGGTTCTGATGAGAGCAACGGTGCACGAATCGCGAGCTTCTTGTTGATACAATGCGGGTTTCGATCACACTGTTCCCGTGAAGTACCAGGAGAGGCGAAGTCCACTCGAGAATACTATGGATTCTATGAGGCAGCGGGTTGCGGTGTCTTCACACGAGTGATCTCCGAGTTTATTCAACTGTGATGGCAATTGAAAGAGCGCAGACGAAGGTGTTATAGTCGACGTGCGGTGGCGGCGAGCGCGCGGGTTGAGAGGCGATCACCTTCAGGATCTTGAGTGATTCGACCTCTTTTCAGTCATGCTGCACCCAGAAGGCTGTTCGAGAGGATGCTACGTCAGGAAACCACAAATAGATCCGGTTCACCATCACTCTCATAATGCATTTAGAGAGGTCAAATCCGCCTGTCAGCGTCATCCCATGCCACCGTATTCAGCAGGATATAAAATATCCAGGGTTTTTGACCCACCCCTTTCCGTTACCCCGCATTTTTCCACCCACACTTCCCAGTTCTACCACAACATACAAAAGTCAGCATGAACTGTCCAGGCGTGTCATGCGTGGTAGTAGAGTTCAGTCCGCCACTCAAATACCACTCCTCATTCGCGCCCACACGTTTCGCGCTGCCAGCTGGTGCCGGGCGGAAGAGCTACGCAGCTAATGGCGCCAGTGCCTCTTGCTCGGCTTGCTCACATAGCGCAAGTCTTCGCTCATCGCTCAGGTGACCATCCACTAAGTTAAAGGCACTACGACGTTAAGCATGCGCCTGCCTACCGCACTGCTGCTGCTGGTGGCGACTGCCGCCTCGATCGTCGCCGAGGAGTTCGAGGGCGACGGCACCACGTACACGCTGGGCGACACGTCGGCGGGCAACTGCAACTTCATGGCGGCGCCCGCAGCCGCGCGCGACAACTACGCGGCGCTCAACAACGACCAGTGGCTCAGCACGCGCAACTGCGGCCGGTGCGCCGAGGTGCGGTGCTCGGACGCGAGCTGCGCGGACCAGTCGACGTCGGTGGTCGTCTACATCCTCGACCGGTGCCCCGAGTGCAAGCACGGCGACCTGGACCTGTCCCCGAGCGTGTTCGCCAAGGTCACGGGCCAGGGTCCGAGCCGCAAGAAGATCAAGTGGAAGTTCGTCGACTGCCCCGTGAGCGGCGCGATCAAGTACTGCCTCAAGGGCGGCAGCAACCCGTTCTGGACCGCCATCCAGCCGGCCAACACGGTCGCGGGCGTCTCCAGCATGCTCATCAATGGCCGGACGCCGTCCATGGTCGACTCGGCCTACTACTACCTGCTCAACGGCCAGAGCATCACGCAGACCGACCTCGGCAGCGTCAAGGTCACGCTCACGTCCGTGGGCGGCGAGGTCGTCGAGGAGACCGTCGCGCTCTCGGCTGGCGCTTGCACGGACGGTACGAAGCAGTTCAAGACCGGCAACAGCGGCGGCGCCAACAGCGGCGGCGGCTCGCAGGTCACAACGCCGCCTGCCACCAAGCCACCGACCACGACAGCGCCTCCTGCCACCAAGAACCCGACGGCGACCACGTCGCCGACGCCAAGCCCCAAGTCCTTGAGCGAAGTCCAGAACGACGCCGACAAGACCCCGACCCCGACGAACGGGACGGGCAACGGCTTCACCATGGACGGACTCGACTCGGAGACTGCGCAACCCGGCACCGTGTCGGCGCCGGCCGACGAGTCCAACTCGGCAGTGGCGCGGCTCACACCGTCGCCGGCGCTGGAAGAGGACCGGTCGGCTGGCAGCAGCACGTCGTCGCAGTCAGCAAGCAGCAACAGCGGCGGCAAGGTGAACGAGGCGAACACCAAGAGCACAGCGGAGGACAGCGGCACGAGTCCCGTGCTTGTGGTGCTCGCGGTCGCGGCGGTCGTCGGCGTGATCGCGCTCACGGTCGTGGCCGCCATCTCGCAGAAGAAGAAGCTCGACGACAAACGCGCGGACCGCCACGAGAGCGCGCGCCAGCGCTCGTTCGACAACTTCCACTCACCCGTGCGCGTCAACTCGGAGATCGCGCAGCTGTAGACGCTCGACCGTGCTGTCGTTGGGAGGAGGAATCAACGCGAGCGTCGACTGTGAGTCGAGCTGTCGCGTATGTGTGGGTGCGTCCAGTGCGTGAGCGTGAGAGAGTGAGAGAGAGCAGCAGGATGGCGAATGCGGTCGGTGCTACGGTCTCCGCGATCCCGAGCTTCGTCGGTGACCGACTGCAGCAAGCTGAAGTGAGCGTGGGCGCGGCACAAGGAGCGAACGATCGTGAGCAGAATCGGAGTCCCATACGATAAGCCTCGAGTCACCCGTATGTAAGGTCAGCAGGCTAGACAGGCTAGCCCAAGAATCTCATCAGTGACTAAGCAGCTTGAGAGGTCATGGGAGCGTCATGCCCTGCGCTCCGAACCAACGTCCGGAGCTGGAGATTGTTTACCAGCCAGCGTGCTTCATGTGCAGCCACCAGATGGACGCAACCACCTACATCTGCGCGTCGTACTCTACTATGATCGACACCATCTCAAGAGCGCATACACGCGTTCGTCTGCACTGGTCGACACCGGCGATGTCACGACAGCTCGCAGGAAACAAGCAGGCAGTATGAACACGAAGAAGCAGGGCGGACCGATCTCGATCTCGGGAGGCGTGGGCGACTGACGCTCTGGTGTCCCAGCGTCCCCGCTTGGCCTTAGCCAGGACACGATTGATCAATCTCTTGGCGACCGTCGCCTCCCACCGAGAGCCAGCGATCGATCACCGCCGCGCGAGTCTCTCTCCGTTCGAGTGATCGGTCTCACTTTCGAACCTGCCGTGAGGTCTCTGAGCCTTGACACGCTGTCTGCATCAAGCATGAGGACCAATAGCACCAGCAGCATCTCGTCGCTCCGGTTGACGCTCGCTGCCATCGCAGTGCTTCTCTGGACTCTAGCATCGTCGTCTCTGGCTGCGGTCCAGTCCGAGGGCTTCTTCCGCGGTGACGGCACGGTGTACACGCTCAGCGACCCGCAGCACGGCAACTGCAACTTCATGGCGTACCCAGACGCTGCCGCGACCAAGTACGCAGCGCTCAACTCGCAGCAGTGGGACGCGACCAAGAATTGCGGCCGCTGCGCCGAGGTCACGTGCACAGACTCGCGGTGCGCCGGCGCGACGAAAGCCTCCGAGATCGTGCACATCGTGGACCAGTGTCCGGAGTGCGCCGCGGGCGACCTCGACCTCTCACCGACGGTGTTCAGGGCGATCACAGGCTTCGAGAGTGATCGCTTGCAGATCAAGTGGCAGTTCGTCGACTGCCCAGTGGCGACGTCCAAGATCACGTACTGCCTCAAGAAGGGCAGCAACGAGTTCTGGGCCGCGATCCAGCCGACCAACTTCGTCGCGGGCGTCGCGAGTGTCAAGGTGAACGGCCAGACCACGACCATGGTCGACTCGGCGTACTACTTCCTGCTCGACGGCAAGAGCACGACGAAGGTCGATCTGAGCAAGGTCACAATCACGGTCTTCGGACTGAACGGCGAAGTGATCGAGGACATAGTCTCGTTCGCTTCGTCCGACTGCGTCGAGGGAGGGAAGCAGTTCACACCTGGGAAGGGCGGCCAAGCACAACAGAGTCCGGGGCCGATCGTGACTTCGACTCCTACCGTGACGCCGTCGCCAGCACCGGCACCGATCGCATCGAGCGTGACTCCAGCACCACAGGCGCAGGGTGCTGTACAGTCTCCCGCTGTTCCTTCGCCAGCAACAACTCAGCTGCCGGCGCCATGGACGCAAGGCACCGCGTCGCCTTCAAGAGGACCGGCACGGGCTACTGCGACGCCGTCCACCACAGCTTCCTCCACCACGGAGAACGAGGTTGCTGGCGAGGCGGATCGCGCCGCTGATTGGGACGACGAGAGCGAGAGCACTACCACCCAGCAGCAGCCTGTCACAACGAGAGCTCCGGCGTCAGACGGAGACGCGAAGACCGACGCAGCGACCCCACCACCTTCCACCTCCGACAACACCAAGATCATCAAGACCGAGACGGAGGCAGGCGACCATGCGACTTCGCCAACGGTGATCGTACTCAGCGCGTTCGGCTGTCTTGGGGCGGTCGTGCTCGTCGTGCTCGCCGCGTACGTGAACAAGAAGAAGCTGGACGACAAGCGAGCCGACCGAGCGGACGAAGGCTCGTTCGGATCCGACCACCTCCTGCTCAACCCGCACGCACTCGCGCTCACGTCGCAGAACAGCAGCGCGCCGAGCGGCTCGTTCTGCCAGGTGCTGACGCCCTCGGGCGAGCGTAGGAGCACCAACTTCGCAGTGCTGTAGGGGATTGTGCTCATGTACGCTAGCAGAATCGAGGAGGCACCGAGAGCCAACTTGTTGCACCTCGAAAGTGCCGTCCAACATCCCGACACACCTTGTCGAGATGCGTGGCGATGTACTGCGATGCATGAGAGCGCACGCATGAGAGCGCTGACGCACGTACGCCCACAGATGGCTTCCCCCTCTCTCCAGCTCCATCTCAAGCCAAGCAGCTGCAGAGGAACGAACGCAAGTGCCAGCTGGGGAGCGCTGCATAAGAACCACGCTACTGGTTCGTTCGACGATCGAAGGTCCTTGCTGCTCTTGTCACTGTTGCTCTCGCAAGGAGCTCTCTCGCTTCATTCGCTCATTCACTCATTCTCCAACTCGTCGCCACGCACGCACACACGCCAGCCTCGACCAGCGACTCGCACGATGGCCACGATCGTCCCGCTCTCTCACTCGGCCCGATGGCGCTCCCGCAGCCGCGGCTCCAGCATGGACATCTGCGATCCCCACCACCACCACGACGCTCGCCACAACGACAGCGGCGCGAGCGAATGGGAGGAAGAGCCGAGCGACGACGAAGACGAGGCCTTCGACGAGCCCCACGGCGCCTTGTGGCTCGTCGTGCCGAGCGAGTTCGCCAACACCGCGAGAAGCAGCGGTCGCTTTGCACCCGTGAGCCCGCACGCCGGAGCTTCGAGCTACTACGCCGCCAAGCGCACGGAGCGGCGGCGCGCGGACGGGTCCGATCACTAGCGATCGACCTGTGTAAGCAAGAGCCCTTCGTGTACCATTCGATGTCGTCGACGTAAACCAATGTATCACAACGTTCCCATGCTGCCAAAGGCGAGCGCTTCCACTTGATGATCATAACAGCACCAGCTACGACGACAGCGCTGCCTTCATCGCCTTCGAGTCGAAGAACTGAAGCGCGAGCAGCAGCGCCTTCTCCGCGCTCTTCTGCGCGCTCGCGTCGCTGCTTCCGCCTGCGCAACCTTCAAACGCAGTGACGAAGAGCAGCAGCTTGCGCTGCAGCACCTCGAAGCTTCGCGCGCGAGGACACGACTGCTGCGCCTCAAGAGAACCGCTCACAGCGAGCGAATGCAAGTGCAGCAGCTGGTGCTCGATGAGACTCAGACAGAGCGCCTGTACGATCTCGAAGATCGGCAGGAAGAACACGCTGTTCAGAAACGACCGCCGATGGTTCGTCCGCGCTCTTCCAGCCGCGATCAGCTGCTGTAGGTCGAGGTGGCGAGCCTGGAAGCTGCTGTACGCGCGCTGCGCCGACGCCACGGCCTCCAGCATACACGCCGCGACACTGAGTCCATCGTCGTCGCCCAGCGCGAGCAAGTAGGATTCGAGACCCGGAGCATTCACCAAGAGCTGAGCGCTGCGCTCCGTGGCCGCAGGATGGTCGAGCAGCCCGAGAAACGCGCTCTGGCGGCGCCCGTCGTGCTGATCCTCGTAGTGGCGTCTCAACTTCCGCAGCGCCTCGCGAAGGTTGCCGCGGAGTCGCACGAGCAACTCCGGGAAGCTGCCCTTGGTCGGCGTCTTGCGCTGCGAGTCGACGAGAGGCGACGTCGACTCGCAGACGAAGAGGCCATCGCCTTGCTCCAGCAACAGTTCGCAGAAGTCGCCGATCCGGCTCGCCTTCTCCAGCACGCCGAACGCGCTTCTTCGTCCAGCAGCTACAGTTTCACTGTCGGTCGTGTCTCCTACGCTCGGGAACTCGACCCAGACCATCGGCTCGGACCCGCTGTGGATTGGGGAGAGCTGGAGTCGCGCATAGCGCTCTCGCACCGACGCGAACTGCTGCGCGGCTGCGAGTGCTGACGCGAGCGCTCGCTCGAGCTGGTAGAACGGATGGAACGAGCTCGTGTAGCTCTTCTCAAACGTCTCCACCGCGGTGGTGCTGAAGCTCTCACTGTCGGTGCTACAGCAGATCGAGAGCCATGTCAGCACCACCAGCTGCGTCGCGACTGATAACCTGGAGCACGGCGAAGTCGCAGCGGCCGATGGAGTCCGGAGTAGCGTCGAGAGATCAGCTTCGCCGTGGCACAGCTTCGCGCGCAAATTCGGTCCCGCCGCCATCATGAACAGGTCGAGACAGACCGCGAGCGCCGCCGACGGGAGCGCCGTGTAGAGCTGGTTCAGACGCCGGAGTTGGCTCGTGGGTCTGCTCTCCTCATCGTCTCCGCTCTCCTCCATCGCCACGTGGGAGTGCAGCAAGACCTGGTGCTTGTCTCGCTGGCCGAACCCGTCCAGCGTCGAGTAGTATGCGTCGATCTGCGCGACGCCGTACTCGCTCGATAGCCCCCACCTCTCGCGGTTCGTCTCGATGAACGCGACGCGCACAGCGTGCTCGAGCACCGGCAGGAGCGCGAAGAGGAACCAGAGCTCGTCGCCCCTCTCGACGAGCGCGCGGAACGCCTTGCGCACGAGCTCCCGTCGTCCGAGTGGGATGAACCTGCTGCTGGTGGTGGCCTCGATGAGGTCCTTGAGATGGCCACTGGCTGATGGATGCCGGAAGAGCGCGCTCAGCTCGTGACGCAGAGCGTCGTCGCGGACGATGAAGCGGTCGTCGTAGCTGCGCACGTCGAAGAGGTGCTCACTATCGGTGAGCGTCACTGGTGCTGCTGTTACTCGAGGCAGCGCCAACAGCAGCACGACCACCAAGCAGCCGAAGCACTTGGGGAACTCGGCTGGGACCATGAAGCCATGCCAGACGAGGTTGCGCAGGTTCAGCCCCGACGGCAGGAAGAGGATCCGAAGCAGCAGCAGCAAGCCGTCGGGCAGCACGCGCGCGATCGTCTCCGAGTGCAGCAGGTCTCGCAGGATCATGTTCTTCTTCCTGCCCTTCGAGCTGCTCTGCTCGTGATGCTGGTGGTGGTGGTGGTGGTGGTGGTACAGGTCGTACAGCGCTTTCTCGAGGACTGTGATGAGCACTACGAACGCCATGTAGAACTCGCCGCTGTCGTCGTGCAGCAGCCCAAGCAGCGTCCCGAGCTGCTCGCCGTGCGTGACGCGGAGATCGCATGTGATGTGCGACCTCTTCGTCAGCAGCGACTTCGTCACCGCAGCTTCGGCCTGCAGCGCGAGCGCCCACGCTGTCTCCATCGGGTTTGCAGCAGCTCCCGCGCCAGTCGAGGCGCGGATGCAGCTTGCCAGGCGCCCCCAATCGACACACGCGCTTGCAGGCAACGCATCGAGAGCGATAGCTGGAAGTGCACTGGAGATCTCACGACGTGCAGCGAACGGCAGGCGCCAGAAGGAGAAGAGCGCATCCAGCACGCGGGCAGAGAGCGACGGCGCGTACTGCAGCGCTCCATTCGCCAGCAGTGCCCGCTGCACGTCGCGGATGCCGGCACTGCACATCCCGCTAGGTCGATTATCGTACTTAATCGAACGAATGGACTGCACACATGAACACAACGCGATGCAGACTGGAGTACGCTGATGCGATCCGCGCCATTCCGTCATTCAAGACGTATTCGAGCGCCGAGTACTTGAAGCACTTGGGGACCCTGTGGACGCACCTCTGCGAGCTGCTGAAGTTCTCGGTGGACAAAGCATTCCGCAAGTGGCGCATGGTCCGACAGCGCTTCAGCAAGATTGCACTTGTACAACACCAGCAAGACGTGCTCCAGCTGCTTCCGCGAGCTTGAAGTAGCAGTCGTGCGTCCAAAACCTGAAGCCGCTGCCGCGCCATCCCGGCAGGTTCTCCGCTGCACCAACAGCGTATGCAGCAGAATCACCTGGGAGCGCGACGTCAACGCGGCGCGAAACATGTATCAGCTAGCCCAAGAATCTCATCTTCTGGCGCTCGTCGTACGCGATGGGCGAGAAGAACTCGATGAACTGCTGGTCCAGGAGCCGCATGCGCGGACCGGCGAAGCGGCAGTACTCGTCGATGATGGACGTGAGCGACCAGTACTGCATCTTGCGCATGCAGCCGATGACGCAGCCTGTGCGGTGCTGGCGTGTGAGGGTGGATGTGGGAAGCATGGTGTGTGTGAGAGGCAACAAGGAGCGCGTGAGAGAAGGAATGTGGCGACGCAGACACACAGCGAGCGCGCAGTGAAGAGCTCGATGCTTCACGCACCGTTCCCTTGGTGCAGTGGACGAGGATTGGGTGGTTCCGCACGTCTGGGGTGAGAGCGACCGACGTACACACAGTAAGAGAGAGAGAGAGAGAGAGAGAGAGAAACACAGTTAGCCCCGCTACAGTCAGCACTCGGACTCCTTTCCTTCATCAGACGATCGCATCCCCTGACAACGTCACTCCACTGCGCACGCGCGCGCGTTCCTCTAACAAAACGCCAGTCACTGGGAGCAGCTGAATGATGAACGCACCCAGGAGATGCCGGAGCGCGTCGGCCATCGCCGCCGGGTTGATGCTGATGAACGGCTCCTGCATCGCCCAGAAGACCGACCGCATGCACACACAGAGCCAAGCTGTCAGTTTGCACGCATATACACAACAATAGGCACACGCTCGAGCCTCGGAGCGCACTTTGTTGCCGTCAATGGGGCACTGGAAGACGGTGATGCCGTTCTCCTCGAAGAACGCCAAGTTGTCCGCCTGGTGCGCTTGGTGGCAGAGGTAGCTGCGTGTGTGCATGCGTGCGTTTAGTATCGAGAACAGCAGCAGCAGCGGCGGCAGTAGCAGCAGCAGCGTGATGACGCTGGTGATAGTCAGAGGGACAAACGGACGCACAGGACGGACTTGAGCCCGAGCTGCTGCAGGAACGCGTGGTTCTTGCGATTCGGGAAGCCCGAGCGGTAGACGCCGGACGCGACCATCGAGAAGTTGAGCGGCGGGATGAGCGTCTTCTCGTACGTCGACATGGGCGCGAGCGGCGGCAACGACGGCGGCGTCGTCAGAAGGCGCGAGGAAGTGGTGCCAGGAATTGAGATCAAAGGAGGAGACCTTTGATAGTGAAAAACACGAGGGAGCTGTCAGTTATACGTTACTGTTGGTACCGTTATAAGTACGATCTGAATGGTGTGGCGAACCTGAACTTGAAGTTGACAAGCGACACTTGTTGTCGCTTGTTCTAGTGGCAAGCAATGTCACTGACGAGAGGATGCACCGCATCCTCTCCTAATGTATGTGGGCAGGACAGGAAGCCCTAGAGGCTCTTGCATCGAATCGATCGTGATCGTGATCGTCTCCAAGGTCGATCGTCTCCAAGTGGACAAGATGGACAAGATGGACAAGATGGACAAGCTCAGCTGCGGTTTCGCTCCAAAAATAGCATCGTCGAGATCGGCCGGGATCGCGACAAGAATGCACCATCGGACAAGCTCTCGTCGCTCTCGCGCCATCCTGGAGATCCCTCCTCACTCCCGCTTCTGCTGACTGCTGCTCACGAGCTTCCTTCACAGCTCCACACACACAAGCTTCTCCTCCTCCAACAACCATGAAGATCGCCAGCATCGTGTCCACGCTTGCGCTCAGCGCCGCTGTTGTGGACGCAGCGCAGTCGGCAGCCGACTTCCCGGGCATCTGCACCTCCGTGTCGGACTGCAAGGCGTACGGCTCCAACTACGCGTGCGTGTCGGTGGACTCGAGCGTCGCCGGACTCGAGAACCTCAGCATGTGCATCCCGGGCGATACGGTCTGCAGTGGTCAGATCTCCGGCGCGTGCCCGACCTTTGCGGCGTGGCCAAAGGCGTATCGCGTCGTGCAACCCGTGTGCGTGCTCGTGCCCGTGCCCAATTGCAACAAGAAGTTCGCGGTCTCGGCCGGGTCTGCTGCCGACGACGATGCTGATGTCGGCGCTGCGTCCACCTCGGGCAGTGGCACCGTCGAGTGCTACGTGCGCAACTTCACGACCGCGACGGAGTACAAGGTCGTCGAGGGCATCTACCAGTGCGTCGACTATGCCAAGTACCTCTCGTCCAACTACGGGTACCTCCAGAACCTGACGGACGCGACTACCACGGCGTGCGCGTACAGCTCGACGGCCAAAACGCTGTGCTCCGGACAGGGCACGTGCGCGCCGAAGTCCTCGTTCGCGCAGGAGTACCAGTGCAAGTGCAACAAGGGCTACGACGGCACGGCCAACTGCAGCACGGTCACGAGCAACCAGTGCAGCAGTCTCGGGCAGTGCGGCACGCTCGGTACGTGCACCGTCGCCACAGGTTCCGCCACTGGCACATGCACCTGCAAAGCCGGCTCCACGGGCGATCAGTGCACTAAGTGCGACGCCAGCTCCACCTCAGCGTGCAACGGCCACGGCACGTGCGACGCGAACGGCGTCTGCACGTGCGCTGCCAAGTGGTCCGGCACCTTCTGCACGGACTCGAATTCGACGACCAGTTCCCCGACGCCGTCTACCACCACCAAGTCCGGGTCGGCGGGTATGTCGTCGCTCCTGGCCGCGGCTATCGCTACCGGGCTGGCGGTTGGCGCGGTCGGCGCGATGGTCTTCGCGTAGCTTCTCGACCGAAGTACTCGATCCCTTTCGATCTATGAACCCTTCACTATGAAACACGCACGAGCTGCTTGCAAACTCAAGTCTATTCTCTCGGCTCCTGTCGTTCACACTCGCTCTTGCGTATTATGATCCCATTCGAAGCATCCTTCCGTGCCTGGTTCATAGTGTCCAACGCCGTGGTGACCGAATGGTTGGGCGCCAAGAGCGCCAAGAGCGGGATGGTTGGGCTCTTCTTCGTCTCCCTCTAATGTACTTCTTCTGCTTCCTAGTGTGTGCTGGCGGTCGCTCTACTACGCTAACTGACTTCGCTGTTCGCTCTGTGGCTGCTCTACCGTCCCTTGCTGCTGATCTCACGCGCAGAAGCCGCTCGAGACGCCCATCTCGCGCGTGTCCATCGCGAACCGCGGCGCCGTGTGCAACATCCGACTCCGCGAGTGGAAGGATGACGCAGCAGGCGCATACACTGGAGCTGCTGGTGCTGGTGCTGGAGCTGCTGGTGCCTTTGAGTCCGCACCGTGCGGCTGCTGAGTCCCCAGATCCACCTGCACAATCCGCAGCGTCGGGTCGCCCTTCTGGCGGTGCGCGTTGCGCGTGATGAGCAGGTCGAGACTGCCGGCGTGGTTGCGGATGCGCTCGTAGAGCGTGGCTGTGAGCGCCACCTGATCCAGCAGCTCCTGCAGGCTCGGACGGTCGACGAACTGGAGCGTCTTGGAGTGCACGATGGCCGGCGCCTTGCGCTCGAGTTGGCGGCACGCGTCGCGCTCGAAGACCGAGTCGCCGATCGAGACGAAGTCGATTGGGCGCTGCAGCTGCCGGTGCACCTTGTCGAGCTGCAGGTGCGCACAGAGCGCGTCGAAGGTCGCGAGCTTCCACGCGCGCGGGTCGCCCTCGCGGCGCAGGTGCTGCTGGAACCACTCGCGCGCGGACACGACGCGCACACCGCGCGCCGCGTGCTGCGCCAGGAACGAGCGCACGCGCGGCAGGAAGCGCGCGGCGCACGCGTCCACCCACTGCAGCGTGGCGGCCGTGATGATAAACACGGGGCCGACCGCCAGCGCGCGCTGCAGCAGCGCCAGCACGTTCGCCTCGAGCTGCACGAGTCGCTGCCGGCTGCGCTCGGAGAACGGAGCCGGATCCGCTGTCGCGACTGTCAGCGCGCCGCGGCTGTGCAGCCACCAGCTTGGGCAGAGCGTGTCGTCCCAGTCGAAGACCGAGAGCAGCGGGCGTGGCGGTGGTGGAGATGCGGTGGTGGAGTCGACGTCCATGGGGGACGAGTGCGTGGGAGGCTGGGGCGAAGGCGGCATCTCGAGCGTGAAGCACTCGGACTCGGCGATCGGCGAGAGCGTGAAGAGGTCGGCGGGCAGCTGGCGGTGGCTACTGCGGGTCTGCGCGGGCGTCGGCGGCGGCGTCGGCGGCGGCGGCGGAGCTGGTCGAGTAGCACCATCGTCATTGTCACACCCCATGCTTGTTGCAGCCGTTTTTGAAAGGAAACCGATTCAAAAATAGCCGCGTATTCTATCAAGCGCGTAGAGTTGATGTGCCGGAGGGCTTGAACAAGGGGATCGTCGCGCGCCAGATCCTGAACCAGGACGCCAGTATCAACCGCGGCCACCCGGATTTCCTCTTCTGCATCGGCGACGACACGACGGACGAGAGCATGTTCAAGGCGATCTACGAC
>JAASGA010000767.1:0-12961 GCA_023334105.1 Globisporangium nodosum
CCGGCGTGTCGAGCGACCTGCCTCTGGGCTCCCACTGCGGCGTCGTCGCCACGGGTGTCTACGGTTGCCGCCAGGGACCTCCTCCGAGTCAGCGATAGTTCACGTAGAGCACACATACACAATACAACCAACCAACCAACCGGACAAGCCCAATCCGTCTTCGCTCTCAATCGATCGTGTCATGCTTTCGGGCAACTTCAGCGCCTCTTCCTCTGAATAGCTCCGCATGCACAAGGCACTCGGCTGCAGATCACCATGCAAAAACACCAAGAATGATGTCCAGCACCTCGAACAGAAGCTTGGTCGTCCCATGTGCTAAACATCGAGTCTTCAAGCGCTGAACACCACGCGAACACGCACGGAACGATGTTGGTCTGAGGAGGTCCTAAATGTTATCCTTAGAATCTCCTCAGACCACATTACTATCCGCGAGGTCAGCTCATCTCATCTCATCTAGGCGCACACCTCGTCCAAACCATTGCTCACACCGCCTCATTCCGACGCTTGCACCCAGCAGCCACACCCGCCCGCTCCCGACTGACTGCTTCGCGGACTGCCTCGCCATCGAGAGCATCCTCGTCGTCGCTGCTCTTGCTCTGATGTGTTCGAGAACGTGCGGTTCGAACGCCGACCAGGTGGAGTTGCTCAGCGAGTTGAGCGGCGCGAGCAAGATCCCGTTCTCCGGTCCGGACGAGTTCGCTCGTGACGAGCCGATCGCTGAGACCCCTGCACCATCCTCGAGCTCCGCAAGTACAAGTCTCGAAGTCAGCGCGTACGATCCTGGTACAATCTCCCCCGGCAGCCACGACGATGAGAATGAGGCCCAGTCAACATCGGAGCCGACAAGCGAAGGCGGCAATGCTCCGTTCGTGCTCAAGACAGCCCGCAGTTCGACCACAGCCGGACAATCCACATCCGAGACCACTGAAGAGGCTTGACGAGACTCCGACATATCCAGAGGCTGATGCTGGCGAGTCGAAGCAGGGACGAATCAACGGATGGAAGCACTGAAGCTTGCGACTGTCGAACCATCCGCTACTGCATCCGTCATTCAGCTTGCAGCAGAACCGCAGCTAGAGGAGGAGAACTGCGCGCCAGGCGAGACGACTGTGTCGTCAGAAGGCAGCGTCCGTTCTGCGTGGCGGCGGGCCGACTGGTCAGCAGCAGCTCGATCTCGAGCGGAAGCTGCCTCGGACTGCAAGCAGGACTGGAGCATGGCTCATTCTGCACGAAGCTGGACAACAGCGAGACGCAGAGCTGCTTCCAGCGCCGGCAGAACTGACGACGTGTTATACAAGCGTCCGCAGCGGCAGAGCGAGATCATGAGCAAGCTGAGCTTGTCGCTTGTAGCGCTGTGAGAATGAACCGACACCAACCACTGCATCTTCGTCACCTCGTAGCTCTCGCCTCGCTCGAGTCTCAAGTACTCGAGTCTCCGATCTCGTGGCCTCCGATGGCGATGCCACCATCCATCATCAAGCGGCCTATAAGTAACTGGCACTTGTTGGCCACTTCGATCGAGCGAGCAAGCGTGGGTTAGCGAACTCGTCGATGGACTCGCAGCTCTCTCCTGAAGCCTACCGTCAGCTGCTCGCTGCTGTTGACTGCGAAGATGACGTCGGACGGCATCGACGCCTGCAGCAGGAGCAGCTCCTCAGTTTCCTCGACTGGGACGTCCTGGACGACGCTGGTGCGGCTCGCCTGCTGGATCAATACGTTCGAGCGAGAGCTGCATCGACAACCCGCAAGAGGCGGCTGTGCAAGCCCGCAGCACAGTACCCGGCAGCGCTGCCTCCACTTCCAGCATCCATGGCGGCCTCCCAGCACCACCTCCCCGATCCTCTCCAGCTTCTGCCATTCGACTCTTTCAGTCAGAACACTCGGAGCGACGACGATGAGAGTAGTGTCTCGGGTCTACCGCAGCGAGTGTCATCACCTCAACGACGCCAGGCAGCTTCACCCACGAAGCTTGGACAGCGACCGCTGTCCCTCGACAGCTCGGCAACGAACCTCCCACCGCTCGACGTCCAAGTGCTCCAGCGCAAGCGCGTCTTTCTCAGCGCGACCAGAGCGGCCGTGATCGGAGTCGAAGAGATCGTGCGGCTACACGAGCGCACCAGCCCTCCAAAACCTCGCGCTTCCCCGCTGCAGCTCACTGCGATCCCGAAGAAGTGCACTTTGGACGACGAGGTCGCGCTCATGCCGTGCCACTCGCTGCAGTACCGCTACGTGCCGAGCCTCTCGGCCGAGTGCTGGCGCGAACCGATCCGCGACCGCGACAAGAACTGGAGCAGCGACGAGCTGAACGTGTTGCTTGCTGTGCACCGCGCGTCCGACCGCGCTAAGTGCGCCATGACGAACCCGCTCCGGCACCGCAAGGGCAAGTGGCGCCGCTGGGAGGCAATGAAGCTGCACGTCCACGGCGGCACCACCGCAGCAGCAGCTCACGACGCTGCAAGCCCGCGCCAGGAGCAAGTGCTGCCGCAGCAGATCCTCATCCGCAACCAAGGGGTGATGATCTCCAGCACATACTGCGTCGTGTCGGTGCTCGGCACCGGTGTCTACGGTCGGCTCTACAGCCCCGGACTAGCTGAGCGGCACGGCGCCTCCCGCTTCCTGCGAGTCGAGGCATACGACCCGAGGACAAGCCAGAAGTACGAGCTCGTGGTGACGATGCGCGACCTCGAGTGGGTCTTCCGGTCGCGCCAGCAGCTGCTGGTCGCCGGCAAGAAGCATGCGATCGTCAAAGAGCTCATCGCGCTCTTGTTCTTCCGGTACCCGAGCAACGACGAAGAAAGACAAGGTGAGGAGGACGCCACCGACCGCGACAGCAGAGACGCCGACGAGCCACGGCGTCCACATGAACAGCGCCAGCAACAACCTCTTCTCACACCTGCTGCCGGCGAGGAGGAGCTCCGACAGCCTTCCGAGACGCTACCTAAGCTACCGGTGCTGTGCATCTCTCCGGACGAGAAGCTCAGTGACGCCGCGAGACGCCGCCATGAGCGCGAGGAGCGACTTCGTCTCGAAGAAGAAGAGCGGCTGCGAGCGCTCGCGCTGCTCCTCAAACTCTCGCGGCGCGCGCGGCACCGCCTGCTGTGCCAGAGCGTGCGCGTTAGCGGCCACAAGCTCATCGTGTCGCTGTACCACTACCCTGCGCAGGTCCGCAGCTTCGCGATCGTCGCGTACCACCCGCCGTCAAGCCGCACGTTCGCGCTCACAGTCGGCGTCATGGAAGCTGCGTCGCTCTCGCGAGTCTTCACGCTGTCGCATCGGTGGAGCGCGGAGCAGAAGCTGCTCGTCGCGCAGACGCTCGTTCCGATGCTGCGATTCAACGGCGTGCGAACAACGTCACCTGCAAGCTCAGGAAGCGACTATTCTGCCTACAGACTGAGTCTCGCGATCCGAGAAGACCGTGCCGGCGCTCCGTCCGAGTGGCTCGAGCTTCCGCGCGTTCGGACGCCGGACGAGCTGCGCGATGAGCTCCAGCGGAAGTACCAGGTGGACGGCCAGCGCGCGCTCAAGGCCACGTTCGACGAGAAGGTGCAAGCGCTTGACGCCGAGCGCAGCGCAAGAGCCGCCGAGGTCGACGCCCTGGGTGATGCTGCGGAGAGTCGGAAGGCGGAGCTTCGCGCCCGAGACGCGGAGCTCCGGGAGCTGATCGAAGAGATCAACAGTGGGAAGGGCTCGAGCGACGCCGGCGAAGGGAAGAGTGCGCACGAGCTCCGACGGGACTACAAGGCCGAGCGGCAGCAAGTCAAGGACGATCTCAAGACGCTGAGCGAACAAGTTGCTGCTTGGAGTCGCGAGCTCACAGCCGCGCGAGCGACGCACGCGCAAGAGCGCGAGAGAGCGGCGAAGGCTCTCGAGAGAGCGACACGAGACCTCGCGAGCGAGGCGCTCATCAACACCCGCGGCCTCTACAACATTGACGATCGGATGTCGACAGCGACAAGCCACAGAGTGCGTGGCCAGCGCACGTGGCTCGCTCGTCCCCACATCTCAAATCGCATGGCGCTTGTCGCGAGCGGAGCCTGTGCGATTGCTGGGAGACGCTATCGTTGCTCGGTCTTCCGAGTGTCTGAGCCTCCTCTCGCTGCGGATGCTCGCGCCACGTCAGCTAGTCTTGTGCTGCTGCACGTTCTGCTCTACGATCCTGAGTCGAGCTCGACCTGGAGCTTGGAGCTCGCTCAGCTCGACTGGATCTCGTACACGAAGCAGTACCACGACGCGCAGCTCCTCGTGCCGCAGTTCGAGATCGCCACATCGCCCGTCACGGAGCGCCTCGAAGCTCTTCGAGCTGCTCTCACTGCGACTCGCGAGGCGCTGACGAAGACGTACGCTCCGACGACGGCGGTGAAGAAGAAGAAGACGAAGAAGGCTGCGGCGACCAACAAGAAGGTCACGAAGCTGCGCGCTCAGCTGTGCTCCGAGATGACGCGCCACTATGGCGAGCGCAGGACGCTCGACGACGCCGCGCCGTGGCACCGAATGATCGCTGCGCTGGGCGAGCGCATCAGCTTCCCGGCTGCTGACGCTGTGGCTCTGGACCGGTGCATCTTCCGCGCCACGCTCCCGATCGTCTCGCTGGCTGGCGAAGTCGAAGGCAACGACGCCTCGGACGCGGTCAACTGCGACGTGCGCGCGCTGCAGCAGCGCCACGAGATCACGTTTTACGTGGTGGATCTGACCACGCGCCGCGAGTTCTCGCTCACGTACCCCGAGAGCGAAGAGCTCGTGAAGGAGTTCGCGGTCGAGACGTTCATGGAGCAGCAGATGCACCTCGAGGCAGTCGCCATGACGCTGCTCTTCTTCGTGAACGAACGCACTGGGGAGCTCGGTATGCGCTTCGAAGACTGACCAGCAGCTTGACAAACTTTACGACGAAGACGCGACTTCCTCGGTCAGCAGAAGCGCGCGCGTGGCGGCACTCGGCTCAGGCGGATCTGTCGATGTCGCTCGAACTGGAGCTCAGCGAGCTGCTGCGCCGCCGACGCGTAGATGATGCCCGTGGAGCACGCGAGCAGGAGCTGCAGCAGCGGCGCGAGCAGGTACACGCTCGAGTCGGGGAACCACTGTAGGTACCAGCCCGTGAAGAGCATGTGGTGCGCAGCAGCGGTGAACCCTTCGACGACCAGCCCGGCGACATTATGTGTGGCTCGGAGAGCGAAGCCCGGGACTTGCACGGCTTTCCAGGCGACGAGACACGCTGCGAGCGCGACCTGAGAGCAGTGAGCATGCAGATGTGAGTGGTGGTCTCATGCTAGGGGGAGCGGACACGACATCCTACGTACGCATTCGCCGAAGACCACGACGACACCGACGAGCTGAGCGAGCGCGTTCTCGTTCGGCAGCGCCTGTGTGCGACGCTGGTCGCCGATACACGTGGTGCACGACAAGCCCAGCACTCGACCGAAGGACCTGGCGGCGGCCAGCGCTTCTCTTGGATTGGAAGCGGGACATCGCGACTCCGCACCGCGGTCCTTGGCAGCTAAGACGCCGCCAACAGCGAGAGCGAGCACCGTGGCGGCGAGAGCGAGGAGGAGGAGGAAGCTCCGGCGCATACTAGTAGTCAGACTCGGACCCTCGATCGACAGACCACACTTGTTCAATGACCCAAACGTGCACGTGCTCGACGAGTGCTCTCGGACTCGGACAGGAGCTTCGCGATCTTATCTGGTGCTGGAACATTCGCCTTCAGCTCGCGCGGGCTCGCGGGTGGCGGTGGCGAGCGTTTCTGCTAGAGGACGGGAGCGCCACGTGCTGCTGGTGCTGCTGTTCGTGCTCCTGTTGCTGCTGCTGCTGCAGAAGCAGAAGCTGCTGCTGCTCGCTGCAGGCTTCGCGGGCGCGGCCGACGAAGGAGGTCGTGGTAATCGGCACCATGCCGAGCGAGATCATCCGCGTGATGAGGCTCGAGAGGCCGACCATGACCTCCGGCGACACGAGGTCAAAGTACCAGCTCACGGCGGCGACTTGGTAGAGCACCGACGAGCCGAACGCCACGAGCAAGCACCAGCGCTGGCCGCGAGAGAAGCGCGACCACAGCGGGATCGAGTACACGAGGTAGCCGATGAACGCCACGAACAGGCAGCTCTGAGCACGACATCGAAGCAAGCAGAGCAGTCAGCTCGCACGAGCACTCGTGGCCAGCAATCACTCGCACGCCGCTCACCATCTCGGAGAAGAGGATCGACCCGGGAACGCCTGGGAGGGAGCTCTCGAACGGGTCGGCAGGCTCCATCGAGGCTTCCGGCACCTCCGCGTCCTGCTTCCAAGCACACGGAGTACACGGAGCTCGTGAGCACGTGGGTAGAAAGAGGACTCGTGTAGCGCACACTCGGGAGCTCTCAGGCGAGTTTACCGTCAGCTGATCGTCGTCCAGCGCGAGCAGCGATGGCTGGAGCTGCAGGAACTCGTCATACTCGAACTCCTGCGAGCAACATCGTCGTGAGCTAGAGGACGGGGTCGATCTCGTGCTGTCAAGCGCTCACCTGTCGGATCTCGCGATCGATCTCGCGGTGCTTGGCGGGCTCTCCGTCACGGTGGGGAGTGCTCGTCTTCTGCTCAATCTCCGCATCTATCGGCGGGGGCGTGTTCTGCACGATCACGGCTTCGATGTGCTTGACGTCGACGACGTATCCACTCGGCTGCTCTCCCTGGATCGGATCATCGCGCTCCTGTGGGCCAGCGCTGACCTGCACGATCGAGAGCTTGGAGCTGACGATTGGGGTCTCGTGAGTCGGGACTACCGACTCGACCCCAATCGTCTCAGCGTCGCTGTGCTGCAGTCGCGGTCTAGCAAACGCTCGCTTGAGCGGTGGCGCGGAGCTTGGCTGCTTGCGGATGTACAGGTACTGACTCGGGTCGACGTGGTCGAGTACCTGGCCGTCGCGACCCAGCACGACGAGCTGCGGGTTGAACACGTTATTCGGCGAGCCTGCGAGCGCTGTCGTCGCAGTGCCGATCGCAGCCAGAACAGCGAGGAACCGAGACGCGGAGAGCATCGTTCGCAGCTGGATGGTCGATCGTGGGCACGAGCGCGCGAGGAGAGCGAATGGCTGGTTGGCTGGCTGGCTGGCTGGTCGTCGTTTCAGAAGCGACCAAGAGGAAGATCGCACGACGACGACGAATGACGAACGAAGAGCACACACGACAAAGAAGGCAACACGAGAGTAGCATGATGACATGGGCGAGCGCTTCCGACGACGCTCGTCTAGGATGCAACACAAGTGTCACGGCTACCTCCGTCGAAGGCGGAAGGACTTGGTGATGCACTGCAGCGGACGGAGTCCTGGCATCGCGTCCAGCGGCTTGAGCGCCTCGAGCAGAGGTTGGTTGGCTGTGCGCCAGTCAGATCGCACGAGTCCTTCTCGGAAGCCACCGCTGCCTTCCTCCGCCTTGCCGTAGTTGAAGTCGAAGCCGCGCTCGGGATTCAGCGACCACACGTACCCGCCCGCGACGCCGCTCGTCTCCGACACCAGCTTGACCGTGTACTCGAACGCGCGGCGGGTCGTCTTCTGCGGATGTCGATCCGTGGTGTAGAGCCCGCCGAACTCGCCGAGCACGAGCGCGGGGCTACTCGGTTCCCTTGCCAGGTAGCCGAACATGACGTCGAACGTGCCGCGCACATTTTCCTCGAGCTCCTTGTCGCCGAGCTCCGAGACGCCGTCGTCCTGGTAGAAGTAGCTCGATGAGTACGCCGACGGCGAGTGGTAGTGCGGTGCGTACACCACCTTGTCCGGGATCGAGAGGGTGACAGGGAACGACTTGGCCTTCGAGAGTCCGCCCCCCCACCAGTCCTCGAAGCTGTAAAGCTTCTTGGTGGTCGGCGATGTCCACTCGTGGCTCTCGCTGATGCCTTCCACGAACGCGAGCCACTTGGAGCAGCCTTCGAGCATGCGGTTCCCCATGCGCGTCGCTGCGGCGCGGAAGTCTGCATCCGAGTCGTCTCCCCACGTGCTCGTGGTAGGGTTGCTCTTGAGGTCGAGGCCGAGCACGTTCCAGTACGCTCTGCTGCAGAGGCTGCTGGCGAGTGCGTCGATCGCCTCGAGCTGCGCCTCTTCCGAGACTTCGCCGGACGAGGCAGTTGCGCTCGCGTCGAGACTGATCAAGACCGAGATGTGGTGATACGCGAGTCCTTTGATGACGCTCTGGAGCGTGGTCATGTACGTGTCGAGGTTGAGCGCGCGGTTCTCGGCTTGGTCCACGCGAGTCGTGTCGGGCGCCGCGTTGCTGAGCACGCTAGCGACTGCGATCGGGAGGCGGACGCTGTTGAAGTTGTTGCGCGCTAGGAAGGCTCCGATCTCGAACTGTGGAGGTACAGACACCGTAGCACGACGGAAGAGTTAGAAGTCTCGTTTGGTAGTGCTGCTGGTAGCAATGCGGCGATGTACCAGCGTGCTTCCTTCGTAGTCCTTCGACCACAGTCCGAGCGGCACTCGCGCCTCGCTCTCCATGCCGAACCTGTCGGCCATACACGCCCTCGCATCAGCAGATGAAGGTCCCAAGCACCCTCCGCGGTCAGGTGCGTACCAGTTGACGCCTTTGACGACGAGCTGCTGCGTCTCGCCTGCCGGTCCGACCGCGAACATCTCACCGTTCTTGCTGATGTAGTTGGGAAGCGAGCATCCTGCAGAGGCGAACGTGTGTGTAAGCAGCCACAGTCAGTCGCTATGGTATCTGGGCAGGCAGGCAGCGTCGCGACTAGGACGCACCCATGTCCGGGTACTCGCTCAGGTTGTCGACTCCGACGATGTCGACCGACGGCTTCGCTGCATCTTGGATCGCTGCCTTTGGCAAGTACGATGGGCGAGGCGGAGAGGTCGGTCCAGGGGTGGCTGTGAGCGCCGCAGTCGGTACTGGAGGTGTCGACGTCGTCGTTCGCTTCGGAGTCGGTCGTGGGGTCGACGCTGCTGCTGGAGCGTCCCTCGGCAGCGTCGGGTTCACTGCTGATGGGCCACTCACAGTGCTGCTCTGCGGTGATGGAGCGGAGGCAGATGGGGACGAGCTAGCGGGTTCGTCCCGCACCGTGAGACTCGCTGACACCGATGGCAATGGTGCAGTTGTGCCAGATCCTGGTGTGCGGAAGTCCGATGATGGCGGCGGGGAAGAGCTCGAGGTTCCAAGCGGAGTTGGTGTCGCTGTTGAGGCATCTTGAGGCTTTGGTGTCGATAGCGCCGAAGAGTCTCCGCCTCCGGGTGTGCTTGCTGTTCCTACTCCTGGCGTCAGACTCGATGGTGGTAGCGAAGACGACTTGGACCCTGACGAGGACTCGTCGTCTTTGTCGTCCTTACCAGAGAAGTCCACCACGCCCGAGGGGTTCGCCTGCGACGAGTTCCCTGCAGGAGAAACAGCGGTCGGAGTCGTCGAAGATGGTCGTGGGGTGGCGCGGTTGGGAGTCATTTGAGGCGTTCCGCCCGCAGTTCCTGCAGTCGATGGTGGCGTTGGCGCTGGTGCGGTGGGCACAGGAGTCGGCGGCTGCGTGAAGGACGGGATCTGAAACACTGTCCGCACGGTGCTGTCGTCCGGGTCTCCTCTGACCGAGCTCGGCGTGCTGTACGTCGACGAGATGGAGACGGCGCTGATGCTCACGAACATGATCACCACCGCCGAGAATACGAGCTGCTTCAGCCGCGCCTTCGTGATGATCGCGCGGGTTGCGACGCTGGTAGTCGCTTCTGTGTTGTCGTGGAACGACAGGTAGGCTGAAGGCTCATGCATGGTTGCTCCGGCAGTGCAAGACGGCGCTGGAGACGACGTACGCAGCAAGTGCGTGGGGGATTCGGATGTGTGCGTATCTGCGCATGGGCATCATGGGCATCGATCGATCGATCGATCGCAGGTGTGTACGTTCGACGAACCTTCCCAATGCATCGTCGCGAACGAAAGGTGTATGTAGGTAGAACTGGAGTTCAACTTGAGAGTCAGATCTACAAAGGTTGCGGTGCTTCGCGCGAGCCAGGCGCTGTCTTCCTCTTGCCAACAGAGGTCGAACTGGTAGCTTAAGGCTCGGAACTGAGGTGCTCAGAGCATGCCGCTCATGTCCTGTTTGAGAGCCATCGGATGGTACGTGGCTCGACGGGTAGTGTCGGTGCGGCTTTAGCTGAAGGAAGCAGCAAGGGGAGGATGATCTCGAGCGACGCTCGGTCTCTCGAGTACAGTCAGCTAGCTGCCCCTCTAAGTCTTGCTCTTCAGCTGCTGTCGTTTTATGAACTCTTGGCACCTGAAAAGTCGCACGTGAAGCACAGCACTCGCTCTCGCTCTCGCGAGCAGCGGCAACAGCTATGCGCTTCCAGCACTCGCAGCTCGCGACGAACCACCACGCGGAGCTCGTGAGCGCGTGCTGCTGGACGCCCGAGAACGACGCGATCACGTGCAGTGATGACAACACGATCGTGCGCTGGCGCATGGACGGCGAGGTGAGCGGCAAGGTGGCGACCCTGGAGGCATTCGTGACTTCTGTCGACTGGGTGCCGTCGGTCGGCAAGCAGGCGGCCGACACCTTCGCGGTCTCATGCACGGACGGTAGGTGACAGGTAGCAGTCGAGAGTCGACACTCCAAGCGTGCATCCACTCTCGCCAAACTCGATCTCACCTGACGAACACTTCGTCGTCGTCGTCGCAGGCACCTTCCGCTTGCTGTCCAAGACTGGCCGCGAGGAGAAGAAGGTGCAGGCGTGCGACGGTGCGGTGATCGTGCTCAAGTGGAACTACGACGGCACGGCGCTGGTGACCTCGGGCGAGGACGGCACAGTCAAGATCTGGTCTCGCAGCGGGAACCTGCGCTCGACACTGGCGTCCACCGGCAGGTCAGTGTACGCGGTCTGCTGGGGACCTGACAATGACCAGCTCCTGTTCACGAACGGCGTCAACCTCGTCATCAAGACCGTGCAGATCGGGCGCAAGGACATCCTGTGGAAAGCGCACGACGGCGCGATCTTGTGCATCGACTGGAACCCGATCAACAACCGGATCATCTCGGGTGGAGAAGACCGGGTCTTCCGGGTCTGGGACGCGTTCGGGCGGCAGCTGTACCAGAGCCCGGTGTGCGAGCACGTGATCACGTCGATCGCGTGGTGTCCGAACGGCGGCACGTTCGCGGTCGGCTCGTACAACATGCTGCGGCTGTGCGACAAGACCGGGTGGTCGTACTGCCGAGAGCGGCCCAAGTGCGGCTCGCTCATGGACATCGCGTGGGCGTCCGACAGCACGCAGCTCGTCGCCGCCGGCGGGAACGGCGCGACTGTCTTCGCGCAGGTGATCGAGCGCGTTCTGACGTGGAACAAGATCGAGATCAAGCTCGTCGACCCGCGCAAGATCCACGTCCACGACGTCCTGAACGAGACGCTCGAGGAAATCGACTTCGTGCGCGACCGCGTGATCGAGATGTCGTTTGGCCACGGGTTCCTCATCGTCTGCACCGCGACGCAGTGCTTCATCTACAGCTCGCAGAACTGGAACACGCCGCACATCTTCGACCTCCGCGCGACCGTCAACCTGATCGTCCAGAGCGAGTGCCACTTCATCACGGTCGACAACTTCAACGGCATCCAAGTGTACTCGTACGAGGGCAAGTCGATCAGCAGCCCTAAGTTCCCCGGCATGCACGTCCAGTTCCTTAACAGCATGACGATCTCGCTGAGCACCGACACGCTCGCGATCCTCGATCACTCGGACCGCAAGACCATCCGGTCGTTCGACATCAACACCGGCAAGCAGCTTCCGGTGGCCCATGTGCACGCTCTCGAGATCTACGAGCTTGCGCTCAGCCACTACGGACCCACGGAGGACCGCAAGCTCTTCTTCATCGACCGGAACCGTGACTTGTACTTGTCGCGCGTGGCGACGAAGGGAGCGTACAAGCTGCAAGCCCAGGTGGACTCCGCAGCCTGGAACACCTCGTCCGAGATCCTGGTCGCGGTCGCAGATGCGAAGCTCGTCACGTGGATGTATCCCAACATGGTCTACGTCGACCGCACGCTGCTCGCCGACGTGGTCGAGTCCCGTGACGGCGCCGACTTCCTCAAGATGTCGTCGATCTCGACGTTCGTCGGAGCGAACGTGACGGTGCGGCGCGCGGACGGAACGGTGCTCGCAGCGGGCATCTCGCCGTACCCGTCGCTACTGTACGAGTTCACTGCGTCGGCGGACTGGGACAAGGCGGTGCGGCTGTGCCGGTTCGTCAAGAGCAAGAGCCTCTGGACGTGCCTCGCAGGCATGGCGCTCCACCGGCGCCACCTCGAGACTGCCGAGATCGCGCTCGCGGCGATCGACTGCGTCGACAAGCTCTACTTCGTGCTCTACGTGAAGAACATCGCCTCGGACGAGCGCCGCAACGCCGAGCTCGCGCTATACTCGGGGAACATCGAAGAAGCCGAGGCGATCCTCCTGCAGGCACACCCCAAGCCGCTCGTCTACCGCGCGATCAAGATGAATATCCGCCTCTTTCGCTGGGACCGCGCGCTCGACCTCGCGATCAAGCACACGACTGACGCCGGCACGCATGTCGACTCGGTGCTCGCGTACCGCGAGCGCTTCTTGGCCGCGAACAAGCTTCAGGAGACGAACAAGAAGTTCCTCCAGTACGCCAAGCAGGTCACGATCGACTGGGAGACGATCTCGAAGAAGAAGGAGCTCGAGCGCGAAAAGGAGCAGCAGAGCGGCGGCCGGCGCAAGTGACTCCGTCTCCTCTCAAGCTTCAGAAGTCCGAGAAGCTCTTCCTCCACCTGCCAACAGTGTTCGACGCCCGACAACAGACTTGCATACACACACCACCTCGATTCTCCCGTGTTACCTGGCCACCTCCTGCGCTGCTCTCGTCGTCCGCTGTCTCCATCTTGACCTCTGCTCGAACGCTCGAGGCGCACGTCGCTCTTAGCAGTTACAGGAGTCAGCTGCAGTCTCCTTGGGTGCCGGCGCGGCCGTGAGCTTAATATCGATCACTGTAGGCGCGTGCACGACA
>JAASGA010000768.1:0-12914 GCA_023334105.1 Globisporangium nodosum
AAGACGTGTTGATCCTAGCAATACTTCATGCACTAGAGGCGAGTTGGACGTCAAGCTGGAAGTCGGCCAACGGCTCCAATCCAACGACGAGGTTATGGCGATGTCTCCTTTCGCTGCAGACTCGAGCGAGTCGAACGCGGGGTCTTGAATACGATGATGTGCGCATCGGTAGGTCACTTGAACGGCCTCGGACTATTCGCGATCGAGTTTGCGAGCGAGAGTGGCCACGATCTGCGTCAGTAGTCCAGACACGAATGCGGCCGAGAGTGTGTGTTGCCTGCGCAAATACTGGCACGTTGATCAATCAGCAGTGGCACACCGTACCATTTTCACTGGCACAGTGTACCAATTCAAATCAAATCAAACCTTTCGAGTGGTTGACTGGCTGGGCGCACTCTCATTTGCGCTCACTATACCGTTCGACGCACAAGCAGAGAAGAGCGCGCGAAAGGAAAGGAAAGCAAGCGCTCGCCTCTCCTCGCCGACCTGCCTGCACGCGCGCCTGGGACGACAAGGTCTCGCTATAGTGTACGCGCGCGCGCGAGTGACGAGTGACGATGGCCGACGCAGCGTCGAACGCGCCCGCAGATGCTGCGCCCATCGCGCCCGAGCCACCAGTGGCCCCCGTCGCTGCGAAGAAAGGGCGCCCGCCTTCCGCTGCGAAGAAGCTCAAGAGCGACGCGGCGCCACCCAAGAAGCCGAGGACGCCGAAAGCAGCAGCGGCGGTGCCGAAAGTGAAAGCGGCGCCGGCAGAGGCGAAGAAGCGGCTGACGGCGGCGGAGAAGAAGAAGCTGGCGGCGAGCGTCGCGCCAGCGGCCATCACGACGACGACAGCGGCGGCGATGACGATGGTGGCGACAGGTGCGGAAGTTTGGGCATGCGGGTGGTGGTTGTGCTGTGGTGCGCCGACACGAACTGACGGACGGGCTCATGCGGGCGTTTTCTGGCGGCAGCGACTCCTAAGTCGGCAGCCGAGCAGAGTGCGAGCAGCGCGGGCCAGCCGGCGCCGGAGTTGAATCCGATGCAGGACGCAGAGTTGCGGCGGACGTCGCTGCATCAAATGTGCGTATGCTCTGCGGCAACCGAATGGATTGACTGGCTAAAATGACTGACGGACGGACGGACGTACGGACGGATGATGGTGGATGGGAGTAGTTACCAGCAGGTGGCGGTCACGCACCGCGGACAAAACGACCAGCTGCTCCGACAGTTCGCCACGAAACTGGAGATGGAAGTGTGCCGCACATCGAGTACTCGGGTACGAAGAGCGCGCGTGAGAGAAGAAAGTATCTCGTGCTATTAGCGCACTCGTTCTCACCCACTCTTGTAACTTACTGTGTGCGACCTCCAGAGCGAGTACATCTCGGGAATCAACTACGAGCTCACCAAACTGATGCAGACGGAGCTCGCGAGCAAAGCTGACAACAATGCGCAAGTGCCCACGTCGGCGCCAGGAGCAGGCGCTGCCTTCGGAGGATTCCAAGGCGCCCCGACGAGCGAACCACCAGTTTCTTCGTCAGACCAGCACGGCGCGAAGTTGCCGTCATCGGACACATCCCAGCCGCAGGCTTACTTGCCAGCCCAAAGTCAGGCTCAGACAGCACAGGCTCAGTCCAGTGCACCCAGCTCGGCAACGTCGGAGGGCTCGTTCATGCAGTCGTTGATGGCGGAGCAGAGCCCCAGTGCGACGTACAGTCAAGGTGGTCGAGGACAACTTCCGAACGCGGCGATGTACAACGCGGGAAGCAGTATGCTGCAGCAAAATGGCGGCATGCAGAGCTCCGGACAGCCACAGCCCAGTTCCAGTCACGGATACGACCAGCACTCGCAGTCACAGGGACGGATCCCAACCCCGACGAGCATGCAGATGCAGCAGGCGTACCAATATCAGCAGCAGCAGCAGCAGCAGCAGCAGCAACAACAACAGCAACAGCAACAACTGCAGCACCAGAACCGGCCAGTTTCTCCAGTGATGACGTTCCCAGAGTTCGTGGTGCAGGTTCAGCGCTTCGACCGGAATGCTCTCCTCGAGCTGATGTGGAACCAGCGCAACACGCTACTCCAGTGGCAGCGAAGAGTGCAGCAGCTCGAAGCGCAGCTGAGTTCTCGCTACAGCTTCGGAAGCTCTGGGGCGTCTTCGCCGTACTACAGCGGCACACCACCAGGTGCTCAGCCGTACGGACCAAGCGTGCCGTCGAATCTTAGCAGTGAAGCAGAAATGGCGCGCGCGGCGATGCGGAGGAACGATCGCGTTGGCGCGCAGCAGTACTCGCAGCAGCCGCAGTATGCAGCAGGCGGGAGTCCGATGACAGGTGGATCTCCGAGCGGACAAGTGAGCGGTGCCGTGAATCCGGGTCTCTACTGGGAGAAAGTGCGCTCGCTGAAGGATGCGCACGCGCAAAACCTGTACGTCGCACACCGCGCTCTCTCGCAGCACACTGCGCCGGCGAACTCTGCGCAGGGGATCAAAGCCGAGAACGTCAAGCACAACATCACCTTAACGATGAACGTTCTGAGCGAACCGCCGAAGAGCATCCAGCCGCGGCCGTTCGAGGTGTTGCATTCGATCGAGCGGTTCATCCAGAACACTATCATTCCGATCGTGCAAAAGGTGCAGCAGCAGCAGCAATCCGGCAGTCAAACCCCACAGCAATCAAGCACCGCGACGGGACTGCCAGGCTACGCTAGCAGTAATGTGAGCGCGAGTCCGAGTGTGAGTATGAGTTACAGCGCCGGTAACGCCGATGCACCGCAGTCCGCTTCGAATGCTGGAGCTGCGAGATCGTACGCGCCAAGTCCAAGCACGAACACCGCCAGCCAAGATCAAGCAGCAGGCGGCACCACCACAGTCGCGCAGATTGATTCTCCAACTGCTTCTAGTGAAGGTTCGACTCCTGTCGCCGCCGCAGTTCCTGGGGGAAGTGTCGCCGCTGCTACTGGCGCTGTCAAGCCTGTTTCGTCAGCGAAAGGCAAGAAGGTAAAATCGGAAGCAGCAGGCGCGCCCAAGATACCTCCACGAGCCAAGCAATCTGCCGTCGAAGGGAAAGCGCCACCGAAGCGATTGAGCAAGGCAGCAGAAGCGAAACTCGCAGCACAGCAGCAGCAGCCAGCATTACTTCAGCAGCACGGTTTCCAGTCGCAGCAGCAAGCCCAGCAAACGCAACAAGCAGCCGCACAAGCAGAAAGCCGTGCAGCTGATACTGCTGGTGCAGCGGACGGCCACCAGTCACCTTTCGGTATTGGCGCGAACAGTTTTGACAAGCTGTCAACCCCGACGGTGTCGCCTTCGGAGAACAGAGCAATGGTGAGCGCGGAGGACTCGGTGAAGACGATGGCGCTTGATGCGGCAAGCAAGTCGGCGTCGGCGTCGGCGGCGGTGGACGAGGATGTGAATGCGGAGGACGACGACGCTTTGAACGACTTCTCTGACTTTCCGGAGCTCGATTTCGACGAGGAGATGCCGTCGATGAAGATCCAGTTCAACAAGGAGAACAGCGCGGTGAACGCGAAGAAGCGCTCGATCGGAGACGTCTGATAGCGACTATCGTGCTCAACGCTCGCGCTCGTCCGCATCGCCATCGTCGTCTCCTCCGTGTGTGTCCACCCTCGTCCGCCACGCTGTTCTTCTTCTTCCTGGTCGCGCGACCGAGCAGAGGAAGCGCGAGGGCGAGGAGCAAGCGCGTAGATCGAAGTTCATCATCAGTGCTATTATTTATTTCGTCGCGGCGATGCAGAAGACAAACGACATCACCTGCCAGCTTCCGCGGCGGTCCTCCTCCAGGCGCGCGGGTGACACCAACAAGAGACATTCCTGTGACGTCCGTGTGTTCGACCTTCCGTCCCAGTTCCGGCACAACGAGAGAGAAGACGAAGTTGCAGGTTTGCTGGTTCGTGCAGTGTAGCGCAGACGGGTGGTGGTGGATGCGTCACTGTCCTCGGTCTCAGCAGCTCGTGGTTCATTCAGTCGATGAATAGTAAGTACTGTTTGCGTGTCTCCTCGTCTCTCACTAGAGTCGCTCTCACTTGTCCTACTTGCTGCTTCACCGGCCAAGCCCGAGCGAGACGTTGAGCGAGTGCGCCTTGCTGAGGATGAACCTTGCGCGCTCGCCCGCCGCAGCCTTGCGACCGTGTGCGAAGAGCGCGTCCGGGAGCTCCTGCCACCGCTTGTACGTGATCGATGCGCGCATCGACTGCTTCCGCTCGGGACAACTGCCGCCCAGCTCCGTCCCCAGGAAGTACCGCACAGCGGAGAGCACGCAACTCTCTGCAGCGACCACTTCTTTATTGCTGTCTTGAGCCTTCGCGGGCGCGGACTGAAGCGTGCTGCCATCACCACAGAGGGTGTAGCCGACGAGGAAGTATCCTCTGGCGCCGCTGTCCTCCTGGCTGCCGTCGATGCTCGGTGGCACCTCCGACTTGATCAGCTCTGGCAGCGGATGCACGCTCTCGATCGGACTCGTGTGCTGCAGCGTCTCCACGAGCTTCCGCGTGCGACTCGCGACGAAACTAGCCCACTCGCAGAGTTCCTCGTCGTCTTCCGCATGCAACTCCAT
This sequence comes from Globisporangium nodosum, assembly GCA_023334105.1. Classification (NCBI taxonomy): domain Eukaryota; phylum Oomycota; class Peronosporomycetes; order Pythiales; family Pythiaceae; genus Globisporangium; species Globisporangium nodosum. The sequence continues at coordinate 4,554 of JAASGA010000768.1, forward strand.
GACGAGGTAGTGGTCGTACCGCACGATGAACTCGGTCGGCGCGAAGAGCTTCTGCCACACGGCCGGACTGCTCAGCCCCCTCATCTGCATGTCGTCCAGGATCTGCTTGCCGCGCTCGAACTCTTCCTGCAGGATGCGCAGCGTTGACGCGTTCACGTTGACCGACGAGTTGACGGCCGGGAAGCCCGGTGTGATGATCGGCATGAGGTGGCCGCGGTCATGCAGGTTGCGCTGCGGTGACCATTGCGAGCAAGACTCGAGCTCAGGTGACTCGTACGGCTTGGAGATCAGCACGGGCGTCGGCCAGCTCCAGGACGACAGGAGCGTGAAGAAGCGGTGGATCACCGACGAGATCGTCGCCTTCGGGAACATCTGGCACACGAACGCGACGAGGATGGTCCACGAGATGCCGCCGAGAAAGCCCGCCTTGCTCGAGTACACGCCACGGCGCTTCGCCCAAAGGCGCACGATCCGCAAGCACGAGCGGAATGTGCAGCCGTTCGGAACGAGCTCGAGGATCAGCGACGCGACTCTCGGCACGGACAGCGAGCGGATCGAGGTGGCGTCCATGCCCACGAGCACCTGGTCGCTGTGGATCGGCAGGTTCTTCGGCACGACCGGCTGCGTATACCGCGCGAAGAGCAGGTCGATGCGGATCCCGTTGAGCTGGAACGCGAGGATCGGCATCGCGGCTTTCTTCATCGCCACGATCTTGCTCACGCACGGCACGGCGTCTCGCAAGTACTCGAACAGCGAGCCGAAGAAGTGCTCGGGCGTGACGAAACTCGGAAGCAACGTCACGATGTCAAGGTCCGAGTCGAAGAGCCCGACCTTGAGGTGCCAGCTGCCGCCCAGCAGCAAGGTCGCGGTGGTCTCCTGCTCGGGTCCGAAGGTTGTGCGGAGCCAGTCGTCGACCAGACGCTGCACCTCATTGATCACCAAGTGCTTCGCACTCAGCTCGTCTGGCGTGGGGAGCTGCGCGATGGCGTTGAGGCACTTGATCAGGCCGTTGGTATTCCGGAAGTCGTACTCGGTCGGAGGTCCGATGTTGACTGACCGCACGATCGGCCGCACGCGCGAGACGAAGGCGCCGGGACTCTGCGGGCTCGTAGTTGTAGTCTCCTTGTTTTTGGGTTTGATGGGACTGGTTGTACGCCCTCGGTGGCGTGGCTGGAGCGAACCCTCCGACTCGCTCTTGACTCCGTACGCAGAAGTTGGTGACGCAAGTGACTTGCGCTCGTCGCTATGTCTCTTCGGGCTCTTGCTCACCGAACGAGTTGCTGCACTCGATGTGTCCTTTGTGTGCGATGAACTCCGCCGGCCTTCTGGCGAGTGGCTCCGTGAGCTCCAGCCATCCGAGTCCTGCTCGGAGGTGCTGGAGCCGCTCGAGAGCCGATCCCACAGCGCGCAGTCCGAGTCGCTGCTCGCGCAGCTCGTGCGGGCGTCGGACGACGCGCTGCAGTTCGTCGCAGTGTTCGGCTTGCGGAAGCTGCTGGAGCGTCGGGGCTTTGCTCGCTGGCGATCAGCAGTGTCGGTGTCGCCGGTCTGCTGCTGGTGTTGCTGAAAAATTGCCGTCGTCGTTGTCGCTGTGTTCGCCATCTTCGCGTTCTGCAGCGACATTGAGTGAGAGTGGTGGGGAGAGTTGAATGAGTGGATGAGCTTCGGGGCGAGCGAACTGGAGACTGGAGAGAGTCGCTGTGGTGGACCCGAGTCGTGATGAACCTTGCCAAGACTTCGCTTGCGACAGTCGAGAGACTGAGAGAGAGCTCGAGGCGTGCGCGCACCAGGAGAGGAAAGTTGGAATGAGAGCTCTTGACCGCCCGCTCTCTCGACCACCCGCTCTCCGCGTCAGTCGACTCAACCGATCGACTGTCGAGCGTCTTCGTCTGCTGTGAGAGGAGGGTCAGACGCGCGCGTGCGGATGGATCCGAGGAGCGAGCGGAGACCTCGCGCGACTCAGAACGAGGCGCCGACTTCGTTTCCTGAAAAGTGAGACCTTTCTGTTACCTTATTTTCTTCTCTATCAAAACCGGCTGTATTTACTTTCCAGAAGTGGAGATTTGAACAAACCTGGCTTCAACTTCTCGTTTTCCAAGAAATCCGAGCCAATTCGACAGAGCTCAGCACTTTGCGCGCGCGGGGTCCCAGCACACGACACAGCGCCTCTGTTGGGGGAGTCTGCTACTTCCTGCACTCGCGCTGCGTGAATATGCATGTGTGCAGGAGCGCCGCTGCGGCGCGTGCCGATTTGCAGGATAAGCCTCTAGCTGCACTCTGGGAGGTGGTGGTCCGCCTCGCGTTCTGATTACAGCGAGTTGCAATCGAGCTGGTTGCGTTGCGTGAAGCAGACACTCACTCGGTGCGCACACTTTGTGACTCTCGCAAATTTGCTAACGACCTCGAGCCTGCGGACGAATCGGGCGAGCGCTGGCTTTGCTTTGCTTGCTGTCTCCCACCGTGTCCTTCGCATAAGCAGCTTTCGAAGCGCACGCATCAGCGATGCTGGCTGGAGTCGTCGACAACGAGATAGCCGGACTGACACAGCCGCCGAAGATCTCGTCCATCCGCGTGCCGTGGCCGTCGACGACAGCCACCCGATGAGCCACCGAACAGGGTTGAGTGCGCGCACACTTCGTCCTGGGATCGAAGAGAGCTCGAGCAAGCGCTCGCTCAATCAATCGATTGCTCCGGCGAGCTGCGAGTCGAGCCCAAGGCAACGCAGTGATTTCGGACTTGGAGCTCACGTTCACAATCGCTCGTCAAGCTCGGCGAAGAGGTGTCTCCGAACGCGATCTTCTCAGATCCTGGAGACGAAAGCGCCCTGGTTTTGCAGCGCGCTCGTCTGAGAACGCCGGTGACAAGTTGTCATGAGCGTAGACTTGCCATGCAACACGCATCAATTGCGTCAAAGCCCGTTGCCGCGCACTGTCGCCTACGAAACAGCGTCGCGCGCGACGCTAGCCAGAGTCGCGACGCCTAGATCTCGAGCTTCGTCATGAGCTGACGTGCAGCGTGCCAGGTCCCAACGCAGCGCTCGACCACGGCCGCGCCTCTCTAGGATTCCTCCTCCTCCCTGCATCACGCCCCGTGCCATGGCGTGCTTGACGCGGCACGCACGACGTCAATGCCACGTTGAAGTTTCACTTCACTTCTCCACGCGAACTGCGGAGCGTCCAAGGAAAGACACGAGCGCTAGAAAAGCTCGCGAGGTTTGAGGGCAGCTCGTGAAAGGGGCCGTGTCGCGAGCGTTTGCCTCGAAGTATGTGCTGAACAAGTTCCAATTCGAGGACGAGCTCGTCTGGCGTGGCCTTCGAGATGCACGCGCAAGACAAGCGCGCGCTGGGACTGCCTCGTAGTGCTTGCAGTCAAAGCTCTTGCGCACTCTCGTTGCGAGTCTGGCCGAACATACTTGTCTAGCGAGCGATTCGCCCAGTGTTCGAACTCGAGATTTCTCATTATCTTCGTTTTTACATTTCGTTTTTAACATTCTTAACGTTTCCTAATCAAGTTGACGCGAACGTCAGCACCATGCGCTCGTTCCTGGACGCCGCCCGCCTCGCGACCGCGCTGCCGCTGCTGGAGCGCAACCTCGCACGCCTCGGGGCGCTCAAGGCGTCCGCCCCCGCTGCCGTGCGTCTCTCTTAGTCTCTCGCGGCGTTCTTCACTATGCGTAATAACTACTGACGAACAAGCGCAACTCGGACAGAAGGCGAGCGTGGCCGCCGTGTTCCGCTGGCGCGAGCGCGAGCGCCGCACGCTCGAGCTACTGCTCGTGCGCCGCAGCATCAACGAGCGCGACACGTGGAGCGGGCAGGTGGCGTTCCCCGGCGGCAAGCGGCAGAAGGCGGGCGGCGCGAGCGACAACGATGTGGCGGCGCCGTGGGAAACGCCCCGCGAGACCGCGCAGCGCGAGACGCTCGAGGAGATCGGACTCGACCTCACGACGCCGTGCGTGTGTGTGCGGAGGATGCGGTGGAGATCGAAAGGAAGGGGCAGCTAAAGTGTGTCTGTGTGCAGTCATGTGCGGTGGATCGGAGACCTGCCGTCGATCCAGACGCACTTGCGGACCTTCTGGGTGAGCACGCAAGGTGCGACGCGCTGTGCTTGGTACTGGTGGCATACCAGTCGAATGGTAGCCACAGACGAGCTGACGAGACCGAACTGATGACGGGTCGGCTGGGCAGTGTACTTGATCGAGACCCCGGCGGAGGAGCTTGAGCCGCAGTTCACGATCCAGGAGTCGGAGATCGCCGACGTGTTCTGGGTCGACATCCAGGACCTGTTCGACCCGGCGCGGTTCCAGCCGCTGCGGTGGCCGATCGAGGACATGATCCGGCCGCTCGCGACGCGCCCGCGGCTTAAATCCTTCGTGCTGACGTGTTTCGGCGACCTCGTGTTCAGCAGCATCTACCTGCGTCGGCCGCACCTGCCGCAGCCGGACGAGGACGTGACGTCGCCGCGCCACCGGTTCGACTTCATCCTCTGGGGACTCACGCTGCGCATGATCAGCGACCTCATGCGCGCGGCCAAGTGCCCGCTGCCGGTGCGCGACGTCATGCCGCACTTCGAGCGCCGCGGCGTCGGCGACCTCGCGCTCTTCATGTACCGGTATCCGGACAAGGCGCTCGTGCGCGGCGCCTCGGTGGCTGCGCTCGCGGCTGCCGTCGGCTTCGGGATCAGCCACTTGTGATCGGGAGGAGTTGCGGCGTTCGAGGTGATGGCGGCGATGCGGCGTCAGCTCATCGATCATCGGATCGACCACTGTGAAGCTTCAAAGTGGAGCGTCTGGAGGCAAGCGACCTGCCGACGAAGCCGGACGTCGTCTCGTGTGATTCTGTATCGCTGATATCGCTGAACCCGTCGTCGAATAAATAGACCTGATTTTGCTCCACCTGCCTAGTTTCTTCACTATCGATGCCAGGGTGCCTGCAAAAAGTAACTTGGTATTTGTATTCTCTCCAGTTCCGTTCATTACCGCATTCCCGGCGTTGTTGGCGACGATGATGGCGAGTGTGCCGCCGCCGCCGCCCGCGCTCACGGAGGAGCACATGCGCGCGTCGCAGAAGACCGACCGGCAGCTCATGAAGCTCATCCCGGTGCGCTGGGCGGGCGCGCTGCGCCGCAAGGGCGACTGGCTGCCGCGCTGGGAGGAGGTCTTCGCGAGCCTCGACGGCACGCAGCTGCGCGTGTTCGAGTCCAAGGCCAAGTTCCTCGAGTTGCAGGCACGCGAGGACCGCGTGGTGTCGCCGCCCGGGTGGTCGCGCGCCGGGCGCGCCGCGGCGAAAGCGCCGGAGAAGGAGCGCGAGAAGGGCGCGTACACGCTCACGGCCGTCGCCAAGGAGAGCGCCGGCCGCGCGCACGGCTTCAGCGTGTCCTCGCGCGAGCGCAAGCCGCTGCACCTGGCGGCCGAGAGCGAGCTGGAGCGCGTCGTATGGCTGCACCTCATTGCGGCGGCGCTCGAGCAGCAGGAGAACCTGCGCAAGGCGCTCGCGGGGGCGACCCCGGCGGCGAGCACCCCAGCGCTGCGGGGCGGCGTGCTGCGCACGCTGCTGGGCACGCCGATCAGCGTGAACCTCGTCATGTTCTACGACGCGTGGGGCCACATCCAGGGGCGCAAGGGTAACTTCGCCGACCTCGTGCCGAGTCTGCACCCGAACATCGCCATCACGTCCAACTACCCGCCGAGCGTGCCGATCGCGGGCGAGTACCACGGCGCTGCGGGCTTCCTCGCCTTCTTCGCCAAGCTGCACAGCGCGATCGACATTTCGCACTACACGGTGCAGCACGTGGCGCGCAGTGGAGACCTCGCGGTCGTCACGGGCCGAGAGACCATCCGCAATGTCTCGAGCGGCCGCAAGTTCCGACACCGATGGAAGCACGAGCTGCGCTTCGAGGCCGACGGCCGCATCAGCCACATCAACATCATCGCCGACAAGACCGCGGCCGCGGTGGCGTTCGGCGTGCAGTCCGACGGGCCGTCGCTCGAGCTCCCGCACGAGCAGGAGGAGTCAGCGAGCACGTGTCCGCCAGGTGAGATCCGCGTCGTGTGCATCTCGGGCGAGGGGATCAAGAAGAAGAAGCCGATCCCAGCGTCGGCCAACATCAAGGTCACGATCGGGCTGAACAACTTTCCGCACCTGACGGCAAAGGGTGCGGGCGGAGGAGGGGGCAGCAGCGGCAGCAGCACCTCGAGCGGCAAGGCCAGCATGAGTCGCGTCGGGTCGTGGAAGTCGTACTCGACGCGGCCGTCGAAGAACGGCAGCGGCGTTAATCCGTTTTGGGCCGAGACGCTGAGCATCCAGTTCTCCGGCGCTGTGCCTGGGACGAGCTCGTGCCTGTTCATCGACGTGTGGAGCATCAGTGTGATGGGCGATGAGCTCATTGGGTGCACAAAGGTGAACCTGGCGAATTACTTGGGCACGTCGGCAGGCACTGAGGAAGACGTTGCGTCGCTGGCGGTGCCCAAGTGGTACGACCTTCGCAAACCCGACGAGTTTCTCCAGACCGGGAACAGCAGCGGATCTCCGAACAAGAAGAAGCTTACCGGCAATGGTGCTGGAGCTCCTGCTTCCAGCGGCAGATCGTCTCTTGCTGACAGTTCGAGCCAGGACAGCTGTGGACGTCTGCAACTCAGCATCAGTTTTCTGCCGTACACAGACGATGACGACGGCGGATCCTTCAGTGACGGCGCGGAGGCCACACCTCGGCATCGCAAGAGCTTCGACCGGTTACAGGCACTGCATGAGGAGACCGGGGAGAAGGAGCGGCACACACTGGAGCGCCGGTTGTCGGCGACATTCTGCTCCGAGAACGACTCGTGTGGCGAAAGTGGAAGCGCAGATGACAATGGCGTCTCCGGTTCGTCATCGGAAAGTGCGGACAAGCGGCGACGCAGCAGTGCTGGCAATGGAGCCCCCGCAGGTACAACAGGATCCCCAGACGAGATGTACACGTTCACGGTTGCGTCGACCAAGTTCCGCGTGTACACGCGGTACCAGCTGATCCGCGCGATCGGCCACGGCGCGTACGGTGTGGTCATTGCTGCGAGCGACCAGATCACCGGCAACTCGGTGGCGATCAAGAACATCCCCAAGACGTTCGACGATCTCGTGGACGCGAAGCGCATCGTTCGCGAGATCCGACTGATGCGCCACCTCCACCACCCGAATATCGTGTCGGTGCTCGACGTGATGCGTCCACCGTCGCTTGCTGAGTTTGACGACACGTACATCGTGACGGATCTGATGGAGACGGACTTGCATCGAGTGATCAATTCGCAGGAGGTGCTTTCGAGCGATCACATCGCGTACGTGACGTACCAGCTGCTGTGCGCGATCCGATACATCCACTCGGCGCAGATCATCCATCGTGACATCAAGCCGTCCAACATCTTGATCAACCGCGACTGTCTCGTGAAGATCTGCGACTTTGGACTTGCGCGCGGGATCGAAGTTGCGCCAGACGGAAGCGGCGGGACGATGGACCAAGCACTCACGGAGTACGTCGTGACGCGGTGGTACCGCGCGCCGGAGCTGTTGTTGGCGAGCCGATACACTCCAGGGATCGATCTGTGGTCGATCGGGTGCATTCTCGTGGAGTTGTTCACGCGCAAGGCGCTTTTCCCCGGACACGACCATGTGCATCAGCTCAATTTGATCCTGCAGCTCGTGGGCAGTCCAGCGAAGGACGACATGGACTTCATCACGAACGTCAAGGCGAAGAAGTGGATGGCGCGGCAGGCGCATCATGAGCCCAAGTCGCTTGCGTCGGTGTGTCCGTCAGCACCGGCGGACGCGGTCGATCTCATGACGCGGCTGCTGGAATTCGACCCTCGCAAGCGCATTTCGGTGGACGACGCGATCGCACATCCTTTCGTGGCGCAGTACCGCAAGCCGGAGGCGGAAGGCACAGCTACATCAGCGTTCGACTTTTCGTTCGAGAAGGAGAATCGCCAGCGGCTCGACAAGGACACCCTGCGCAGACTCATCTTCGAGGACGTCTGTCACTTCCATCCAGACGCGAAAGAGGAGCTCGAGCGGTTTGTGCGCGACCAGGAGCGTTTGCAGGCAGTCGAGGAGCAGGCAGATCGGCAGGCAGAGCAGCATGCGCAGCGTGCAGGAATCGCGTGACAACAGCAGATGATAGATGCATAAGGAAAGTGGAGCAGGAGGGTGTGCGTTCTCATCTGGCAGTCTCTCAGAACTTAGGATGAGCACACATGGGTCCACTGCACAACTGAGGACCGACATTGCGACCTCTGCGCAACAGTGGAAGCGAACGAAGTCGGTTTGCTTGTTCTCTCTCGGCACACGAACCACCAAGAAGCTGGACATGGACAACTTCGCAGCGCGTTTCTTCAGC
>JAASGA010000769.1:0-12906 GCA_023334105.1 Globisporangium nodosum
CAACGGCGGCATCGGTTGTTTCCAGAACGCGTGTCGCTACTGCAAGACCCGAGATACCCCTCAGGCGAGTCAGTTCGTTGTGTGTCCGGTGTCGGCATCAGTGATCACGACAACCGCACCGGCGCAGACTACTTATGCACCTGCTTCAACTACTGCAGCTCCGAAGCCAGTCACGGCTGCGCCAGTGACTTTGGCGTCAGCTGCACCGCCGGCAGGTGCATGTGCCGATACGGTCCCCGGAGGTGACAAAGCAGTCGGTATCTCAGCTGTCTCGGATCCGTCGTGCAAGAACGGAGGTCTGGGCTGCTTTGGCGCATGCCGATACTGCAAGACCAAGGATACGCCCCAGGCAGGTCACTTCCTGCCTTGTTCGAACTTCGCTCCAGCGACTTCGGCTCCGGTAACCGTTTCTCCTCCTGTGACTTCTGCTCAAGTGACTGTGGCTCCGGCGACATCGGCTCCTGTATCTTCAACTCCGGTGACTTCAGCTCCTGTTACCTTGACCCCAGTCACTTCAGCACCAGCGAAGTTGGCACCGGTTGCACCGCCGGTTGGTGCGTGTGCTGATATGGTGCCAGGGGGCGACAAAGCAGTCGGTATATCAGCTGTCTCGGATCCGTCGTGTATAAACGGAGGTCTGGGCTGCTTCGGTGCATGCCGGTACTGCAAGACCAAGGACACGCCTCAGGCAGGTCACTTCATGGCTTGTTCAAACTTCGCTCCAGCAACCTCAGCGCCAGTGATCACTCCTCCTCAAGTTACCACTGCACCAAGCACCACCTCGGCGCCTATCACTGCGGCTCCTGTTACGGCGACTCCTGTCACGGCGACTCCTGTCACTGCTGCGCCGGTCACGTCAGTCCCGGTGACCTCACCTCCAGCCACGCCGCCTCCGACAGTTCCAGTCGGTACCTGTGCCGACACGGTGCCAGGAGGTGACAAAGCAGTCGGTATCTCAGCTGTCTCGGATCCGTCGTGCGTAAACGGAGGTCTGGGCTGCTTCGGTACATGCCGGTACTGCAAGACCAAAGACACGCCTCAGGCAGGTCACTTCATGGCTTGTTCAAACTTCGCGCCAGTTATCACTGTTACTCCTACGCCGTACCCGCCAACTCCAGAACCAGCGACCACAGTTCCTGCTATTCCAGCGACCGCAGTCCCGGGGATGTCGACTCTGGCTCCAGAGACTCTCGCACCTCAGACTCCTGCTCCCGAGACCGTCAAACCTCATACACCGGCACCAACGCCGGCCGCTCCTGCTTCGACTCCGGTTTCAACCACGGCCACTCCAGCTCCGACTCCGGAGAATCCAATCGGAGACCAAGCGAGCATTGACGGCGTCACGTGCCCAGAGAAGACATCCCCGGGCGACCTCCAGAACGGCATCAAGGTGATCACGGACGTCAGGTGCGGGTACAACCCGATCGTCGGGTGTTTCAATGAGATCTGTCGCTTCTGCAAGACGAAGGACACGGCTGCGTCCGCCAACTTCCTGCCATGTCCGGAGACGGTCGCTCCTGCGACGCTAGCACCGCAGCCGACCACTACGTCGACAACTGTGGCTCCGACTCCAGGATCCATGTCGCCTGCCACCTCCACCGCAGCGCCAGTGTCGTCGGTGACTCCATCTCCAGAACCCGCGACGCCTGCCGCCCCCACCCCAGCGACAGTGTCACCAGCGCTCCCGGTGTCGACTCCGGCGCCGTACACCGGCAAGCGGTGCACCGTTGTCGTGTCGCCCGGCGACTCCCTCGTCGGTATCAAAGTGATCACTGACCCGACGTGCGAGACGGAGGCGAAGGTCGGGTGCTTCGAAAGTGTGTGCCGCTACTGCAAGACCAGATCCACAATCCAGTCGAACCATCTTATCGACTGTCCGGCGGATGTCATCCCATCGGGACCGGTGGCGCCAACAACTGCGCCAACGACAGCGCCAACGACAGCAGAACCAACGGCTGCGCCGTCGACTGCACCATCGACTGCACCATCGACTGCACCATCGACTGGGCCAACAACCGCTCCATCCACTGGTGGTGTTGTCACTCCAACCAGCACGCCGGTGCCCACAACTGTGGCGCCAGCTCCAGTTGCAACGGTTGCTCTGAGCGGGCAGATCATCCCGCAAGCATGCAAGAAGACCGTTTCGCTCGGCGACGCGCTGCAAGGCATCGCCGTGGTCACCGACATCTCGTGCTCGCTCGATCCCGGGGTCGGCTGCACCGACAACTTCTGCCGCTTCTGCAAGACCAAGGACACGCCGGCGTCCGCACACCTGATGCAGTGTTGCGACTTCGCGACGATCCCGACGACCGTGGAGACCCCGACAGCCAACATTTGCTCGAGCACAGTCCAGCCGTCGCAGGCCATGAGCGGCATCTGGGCCAACGTCCAGTGCAGCGAGTGGTACCGCGACCAGTGCCTAAAGTCGACGTGCTCGCTCTGCAAGTTCTACGATACGACAATGTCGTCGAGTCTCCCCGTGTGTGTCCAGCCGCCGACAGCGCCTGCTATCCCTCCTCCGATGCCTGGCGCGCCAGCCGAGAACCTGTGCACGGATGCGATCCTGAAAGAAGTGCAGCCGAGCTACGGCGTCTGGACGATTTGGGACCCGACTTGCACAACCAGCCAGAGCGACTGTGTCTCCAAGTGTCGCTACTGCAAGTATGGCGAGAGTCCGCAGTCAGCAGCGTTCAAGGCGTGCAGCTCCATCCAGCCACCCCCGCCTGCGCCAGTGTACGTGCCGCCGCCCGCTGGGTCGCTTCACCCGCCGACACCGAGCACGAACCAGTGCTCAGGCTCGATGACGTCGCAGGACGTAAGCAACGGCATCTGGAGAAACGCGCAGTGCTACGAGACCGACTCGGCTGGCGCCTGCATCTCCGTTGTGTGCTCGCCGTGCTCGTTCTTCGACACGGAGGCGTCGTTCAAGTTCCCGGACTGCGTCAACGGCATCACTCCGTACTGGTCATCGTCACCAGCGGTCAGCTTGCAGCTGGCGCTCAACAGCGGCGAAGCGGAGTCCACGCCGGCAGTTGGAACGCTTTCGCCGTTTGAGATTGTGGTCGGTGTCGCCGCTTTTGTGGGCATCGTCGCGCTTCTTGTCGTCGCGGTGCACGGCGCGAGACGGGTTCTGAAGTGCTCAACGAACACCAGTAGCAACAGCAGCAATGCTCCGCCCGGTGTGCGGACCACCCCATCGATCCTGGCGATTGTGACTAACGACGAGTCGAATGAGCAGCCCCCGCCAAGCAGTGCTCGTCTTCGCAAGGTGAAGGCTCCACGAACTCCCCTGACTGCGTAAGTGAAAGAGAGCATAATGAGGGAGACGAGAGTGCTCTCGTCTTCTACGAGGGCTCATATCGATCGGTCGGAGATACTGGTGTTCATCGCCCTCACTACGTCCCGCGTCTATATGATCTTCCTTTGCTTCACGTGCTGCGTTCCTGCCTGCTTTGATGGCGCTGGTAGCGAAGTCCTGCGAGATGACACGTTCACAGGTCTACTGTAGTACGGATGACAATGGTGAGGCGACGTTAGTATCCTCACAGTGAAGAAGCTGTTGGCTGTGCGCGTACAGTTACTACTCGACTGCAAGCGGTAGTTCGGTCTGCAACTGGACTGTGCGCGCCAGTCCCATCGCCGCGGCCACGAAGACCGCGACGACGCCGACTGCAGCCGCTACCAGTACCGAGTACTCAACCACGGTAAGTCTATCGCCGGTGTTCGAGACTTCATCACCTCGTGGTTCGTGCAGCCGCTGGAATCGGTCGGCGACTGTCGCTTGCTCCACGCGCATCTCATTGCTGACGATCGAGACAGGATCATCGCACGGCAGGTAGTTCGCTGACGCGTACGTCTCGAAGTACTTGCAGTAAGTGCACCGCGTCTCGAGGCAAGCGGTACCGCTGCTGGTGGATGGCTTCGAGCACATGAGCTTCATCCAAATGCCGTTGTTCACCTTGTCTTGAGAGAGCGTGGCTGAGCAAGCGTTTGCGGGTGGCGTAGCTGGAAGGACGAGCTGGACGGAGGTTGGTGTCGCAGCTGCCACAGCAGCGAGTACAGCGGAGCAGGTGCGGTACTTCTTCGATGCGCTCGTCTCAGCAAACTTGCACATACGACAATAGTTGTTGCAGTCGTTCGTGCTGATGTCTGCGTCGCGCGGACACGCGGGGTCGAACACGGACCAGATCCCTGCCGAGGCGATCGCGTTCGTGACGAGTGCAGTGGAGCAGCAGTCTGCGGGCGGCGGATACGCGATGTTGGTCGCCGCTGGGGTTGCTTTCGGTGGTGTTGTCGGAGGAGTAGATGCACTCGTGACACTGCTACATGGAAGCAGATGATTAGATTGCGCGGTGCTTCTGGTCTTGCAATAGCGGCAAACGCTGGCGCTCCCAACGCAGCCGACACCACCCGTAGACTTGCACGAAGCGTCCGTGACCAGTGCGATACCAACGTCCGCATCACCTTTCGTGACAACCATTGAACAGGTTTCTTGAGGAGCCACTGGTGCAGTTGAAAGCGACGCTGCTATCGGTGCTGGTGTTGGACTTGGTATCGTGGCGACAGCAGGTGTTTGCGAGACGACCGGTGTTGGGTACGGCGACACATCTGGCAGAGAAGGAGGCGCCATGGACGCGATGAGCGCACAGCTGAGGAAGACTCCTGACTGAGGTGTGTCGCGGACTCTGCAGTAGCGACAGAGCGCGCTGATACACCCCAGGTCACCATTAACGCATGACTTGTCGGTGACGATGCCGATCCCAGCTGCTGCGTCGCCGGCAGAAACTTGAATGGTGCAGAGTGGCGCACTTGCCGTCCCGGTGATTGGTACCGGAGCAGCAGTCGTGGGGATCGGAGTCTGAGTCTGCGCAGGGACTGGGGCAAGTGCGATACAGTCGAGCAGGTGCTTCGACTGTGGGGTGCTTCTCGTCTTGCAGTAGCGACAGACCGAGTCCCTCATACAGCCGACCACACTGCTCGTCTTGCACGAGACGTCCGTGATAGCCGCGATGCCGACGTCTGCGTCTCCCGGCGATACAACGAACGAGCACGTCTCGCCAGCTGACGCCGTTGCAGCAGCGTCGATCGACTGCGCGACCGCGCTGAAGACAAGTGTAATGGCGGCAAGAAGCCACGCCCACCGGGGGGCTGTCAGCGGCGCCGATGCACCACCACGAAGACGAGTCATAGTCTGGTGATCGTGCAGCAAGTAGGTTGAGCGCTTGAGCTGGTTCGCGTCTCGGTCGTATGTGTCGTATGTGCGTAGTTGCCGCGACAAGGAAGAGTGCGCCTGGTAGAAGCACCCCCTTCTTCGAGTGCTTGAAACCGGTGTCGCTTCGGACTCGGAACGTACTATACAGCGATTGTTTCGAAGCTCGATGACCTCAACATTGCATCTTGACCCGACCGGGATCTGCTCGCGAAGTACCCACACGCGCAGTGCTTGGTCACGAGCAAGTTGCGTTGTGTGGTGTGTGCTCTTTCAAAGTAACAAGCAGTCCACTGGTCAGCACATACAGAATTCTCAACCTCCTGCTGCACAGTTGCCTCAAATCTGATAATTACAACTTCAGTGAATCTGATTCCAACGACAGTACTGCAACTCTCGTCATACGTCCGCTTTCGCACTTAGCTGCACCCTCACAGTGCACACTCGCTTTTGCCACGTGTGTGCTCCATTTTCCAGTCCTGCCCATCGTCGTCACACACACATACTGGTAGTAGTCAGCTGGCCATGCAGGCGCTCAAGAGGCTCGCGCTCGCGGCCGCCGCGCTGCTGGCCGCCGCGGCAGGCGAGCTGCTGCGCGAAGTGTCCTTCGAGAAGCCGTTCGAGCTCATGAGCCCGGAGGGGCAGCGCATCGCGGGGCTCAACTGGGACCAGGGCGGCGCCACGGCCGTGAACCGGCACTTCATCCGCCTGACGCCCGACCGGCAGAGCCGCCGGGGCTTCGTCTGGAGCAAGAAGAAGATCGAGGCGCGCGAGTTCTCGATCGTGCTCACGTTCCGCATCTCCGGCCAGGCCAAGTCCTGGTTCGGCGACGGGCTCGCGCTCTGGGTCACCACGTCGCAGCAGCACCAGGACGGCGACAACCACGGCTTCAAGGGCGACTTCACGGGCTTCGGCGTGCTCTTCGACACGTTCGTGAACTCGGAGCACCCGGGCGGGCACCAGGACGTCACGCTCTTCGTGAACGACGGCTCCAAGAGCCTCGACCAGCTCAATGACGAGAAGAAGGTCGGATGCATGGCGCCGGGCATCCGCTACCACGAGCGCAACGCCGGCTTCAGTCCGTCGCTCAACATGTCGCGCGCCAAGATCCAGTACAAGGACAACTACGTCGCGATCCTCGTGGACGCCAAGAACACGGGCGACTGGGTTCACTGCTACGGCGGCCACGTCAACCTGGGGGCGAACTGGGTCGACGACGCCACGATCGGCCTCACGGCGTCCACCGGCGGGCTCGCGGACAATCACGACATCATCGCGCTCAAGGTCTACGAGTGCGTAGCTGCAGCACCGCCACTTGCACTCTGGCTCATCGTATGTACAGGATCTCAACTATACTGTGTGTGTGCTTGTGATCTGGCAGCGACGTGGGCGACATGGCGATCGACGAGGCCGACCAGAAGGTGAAGAACGCGACGCTGCACGACCTGGACGAGAAGCTGAGCACCGGCGACAACGACGAGAAGTTGCGCCAGCTCAAGCGCAAGTACGAGCAGCTCATCGAGGACTTCGAGCACCAGTTCACGGGTGCGTCTGCCGCCGCTGTCTGCTTAAAGAGAGGTGACAGTGTCACGCGATGTGCTCACGCCGCTAACTCGGTTGCGTGGTTTGACTCCTGCAGCGCTGAAGGAGTCGACGGAGAACACGATCCGGAAGCTGCGCGAGCAGGAGGAGGAGGACACGCGCCGCATCGCGGAGCTCGAGTCGTGGCTCAACACCCGGACGAGGGAGCGCATCGCAACGACGACGGACGCGATCCGCGACCAGGTGGAGGAGCGCCTGAACCACGAGGTGAAGGAGTCGGCGAAGAAGTCGGGCGGCTGGAAGACGCCGTTCTTCGTGCTCGTGCTCGTGCTCGGGGGCATCGTCGCCGTGGGCTACAAGAAGTACCAGGACCTGCGCAAGTCGCACCTGCTGTAAGCCGCCTGTTCCTGCCTGCGGGTGTGTGTGCGTGCGTGCGTGCGTCGCGGGTCGTGTCGGCGTGAAGGGGGAAGAGAAGCAGAGTGTGAGCGCAGCGAAGAGACGACGGACGGACGGACGGACGACGGTGCGCATAGGAATAGGACGAGACGACGGGATCACCTGCTCGACGCGAACACGGCAGCCTCCTTGTACACAGAATGGATGGATGCATGTATGTATGAACAGAGTATGGTACGAACTCTAACTCTATGATACGCTACGAGCTGCAGACACGGCTGGCTGGACGCGAGCAGCTGGGTCACCGGCAGCAGACGTCGAGGAGCTCCTCGTCCAGCCGGTCCTGCTCGTCCTGCACGTGCTCGCACACGCGGCAGATGCAGCAGGGGTCGTACGGCACCTGCCACGGCGCCGGCAGGAAGGCGCCGTAGTGGCAGCGCAGCGCGAACCACGACGCGAACACCGGGTGTGTCGGGTTGATGTTGTCGCGGTGCGCGAGGCAGAGCAGCACGACCGGCGCGAGCAGCGGCGGCTGCACGTCCGCGAGCCGGCGCTCCGCGAGCACGTACCAGACCGCGGCCACGAGCAGCTCGCTGGCGAACTCGCGCGACCGCCCGCGCAGCAGCAGCAGGTCGGCGAAGTAGTACGCCAGGCGCACCTTCTCGGGCGCGAGCGGCACGCCGAGTGCGTGGATCTCCCTCTGCAGCAGCCCGAGCGTCGTGGGCGCCATGACGCGGAAGTTGAGCTCCCGCAGCACCTCGGTCTCGATTGCGAGAATCTGCTCCCATGTCCACTGTGCAGCCAGCCACATACACACACGTGCACACGTCGTCAGTCAGCACGAGTCGGCTGCAGTCAGAACGCCAACTGGGTGTATCACAGGCAGAACCCGTACGTTGCCCGAGTGGCGGCGCTGCTGCAGCATCCGCTTGATCGCCTTGTCCCCAATCGTCGCCGGTGTCTCCATGAACTTGACCGCGATCCACAGGCAGCTGCACAGATAGATGCACACTCCGTCAGCCGCCAGGATCACCATCACCTTCACGAGCCACACGTCCGCGCAGCGTACGCGATGCCGAGCGTCTCGAGGCGCGCCGCCGCCACCCGCCGCCGGTCGAGGAAGCGGTCGAGCACGTCCACACACAGGTGCAGCGTCTCGCGCGTTAGGCCGAGCGCCGACGCGATCGTGAGGAGCGCGGCCACGATCTCGTCCCGGTGCTGCAGCGTCGCGCGCTCCCCCTCCGTCTCCACCAGCTCCAGCTTCAGCTCCGCCGCCTTCCGCTGGCCGCCGAGCGTGCGGCGCAGCTTCGTCGCTGACTCGCAGGAGGCGGCGACCGGCGGCGGCCGCTGGCGCTTGCACGAGAGCGAGAGCAGCTGCGCGTCGGTCATCGTGCGCGCGCCGGAGCAGCTCCGCAAGTGAGGAGACCTCGCTCCTGCTACGTCACTCAAGTTGCGATAATTTTGGCGCGCGAACTTCGAAAAGGCGCGCAAGATGTCAGGGGCCAGTATTCGAAGCCGTTTTCAAGCCTTCGTTAATCCCGCCAATCAACACGAAGGATGCGAATCGAGAGGTCGACCTGTATAATCTGGGTGAACCCTCTATACAACTATACGGAGGGAGCACGATTGGCTTGACCAGCTCCAGTCGACACCAGCACGAGCACGAGCAGAGCACTCCGAGCGAGCATCGCCGCTGCCGTTCAAGCTACAGTACCTTTCTACCAGCTCTCAACCACCACTGTCAGCAACAGCGATGGGTGCCGCGAAGCCCTCGAAGAAGCAGCGCGGCAAGAAGAACGCAGCGGCGAAGGCCAAGAAGGCGGGCGCCACCGGCGGCTCGAGTAAGAGCCACGTCAAGTTCGACGACGACGGCGAGCAGGTGCGCAAGGCGCCGCAGAAGAAGCGCGCGCGTGCGGCCCCGGCGAGCGCCGCCAAAGAAGGCGACGCAGCCGCGAAAGAAGGCGGCGGCCGCTCGGACCGCTCGCCCGAGGCCATCCAGCAAGCGCGGTACTACCTGGACCAGTGGCGGCGCCGCGCCGAGCCGACGCCCGAGGGCGAGCTGCCCTGGAAGTTTAAGGTGAGCGCTCTCGTGGAGTGTTCTGTGTCTTTGTATGTGTATGGTCTCTTGTATACTCAACGCGCCGCTTTCTCTCTGTGTGTGGAACAGAAAATGAAGCAGATGTGGATCCTCCAGTGGATGTACGAGGCGGACGTGGTGCCCAAGTCCATGTTCGCGATCGTGCTCGACTACCTCAACGGCATCGAGGGCCAGGCGCGACAGGTGCGCAGCTCTGATGCAGTACACATGCCTGTTGCGGGTCCTGACGCCACCGTGTGTGTATCTGTATCTTGCAGCGCGTGGTGGAGGCGGCGCACAAGATCATCGACGCCGGTGTGCCCGAGAAGACCGGCGTGAGCGAGGAAGAAGAAGATCTGCCCACGCGACTCGCGCGCCGGCGATACAAGCGCGCGCTGCAGATCGCCGAGCGCCTCGCTCACTAGAAGGCTGGACGATGAGTCGCGCCTGGTGTGAATATACGACAGCATGCGTCCGACCACGACACGCAGGATAGAGCGCGTCATAGTCTGATTGACTGAAGCGGCGGATTCTAACACCTGCTCCGATAGATATCCTTACGCCTCGAAGCCGCGTAGCTTGTCCATGATCACCGCGTGGAACTCGTCGCAAGGCACCAACGTCTCGTCGGTGCCGCGGAGCGCCAGGATGGCGTCATTGAAGCGGCTGCGCACGAACCACGCGCCGGAGCTCTCGTCCTGCAGGAGCTCGAGCGCGACTGCCGACGAGTAGTCCGGCCACCACTTCTGGTCGTCTGCGAGCGACGCATTGATCGCGTGCAGCACGGACAGAATCGAGATGTCGTGGCCGCTGTACACGATGAGTCGCCTCTGATCGCTCTCGTCCGCGATCACCCGCTGCATCTGCACATCAACGGCACCACAAGGTGTAAGAGGGATCCGCCATGCTGTCGCCACCCCAAGCCACCTCCCGCACTCACCTCTGCGAGCACGTTCTGCATGAGGCGGCCGACAACCAGCTGCAGAATGCGCGCGTTCGAGTAGAACTGGTGGAAGCGGAAGCTCAGGTGCTCCTGCGCCGCCTCGCAATGCGCCTCTGTGCCGGGAATCAACGGCACGCCGTGCACGCTGCGGCACACGAAGTAGTCTGCCGCCGTCATCCACGTGAAGGGTTCGCTGCCGACGGCGCTCGCGTTCGCAAAGATCGGCAGCAGACGCATGAGCTCCTGCTTGCGCGGCGCCATCCCGTGCTCCCGGAACGCGAGCTCCTCGCTCTCCGTCTCTAGCGCCGCTTTGAGCTTCGCGATCTCTGGGAACGACGCGTACGCTGCACGTCCGGATCGGTGACATCACACTCATCAGCATCAGCCCTATTGCTCCGTAGCGCACGTATCAACGTACTGTTGATCATGTCCCGCTCCGACGGCAGCACATGCACGCGCGGCGCGAGACGCAGCTCGTCGCCTAGCAGCCCACGCAGCAGCGCCTGCGCGCTCAGCTGCGTGCGCGTGTATGCGTTGCTCATGACGCGCACGTCGTCCTCGACGAGCGAGTCGAACGCGAATCCTTCGCTCGCCCCGAGCGCACGCTGCCCGCACAAAGCACCCATCAGCTCCCCGGCTTCTCCAAGCACATTCGAATCCGAACCATTTCGCTACCCACCAGCTTGACGCCGCGTGCGTGCATCTGCTCGACGCCCGTGGTCGTGAGGTACCCGAATGGCCGAGTCTGCAGCGCTGCACGCGTAGGCGCCGCAGCATCTGCGACTTGAAACGCACCTCGCAGCTGCGCGAGCTGCTCTGGCGACGGCAGCTTGGGCTCCCAGCGCCGCGCCTCCTCCTGCTCCGCAGCCGCCGCACCGCTTCGGAACACATTGCGCAGCGGCGTGCGGTCGCCGTGGCGGTGCACGAGCTGCAGCTGCCGCAGCCGGAGTCTCATGGCTCCAAGGAATTTCGAAGTGATTCGCATCACTCCCCCGCAACACTGACGTGGCAGTGAGACGAGGTGAGCCACGTCGTTTCGTAACTCTATATGCAGCCGCCGCATTGCGCCATGCCGGCGGCGGTGGCGGCGACGTCGACGCTCAAGGACGCCACGCTGTCCATGAAGGACGCGCAGCGCTGCTTCGACAAGGTACTGCAACGAGCTAGAGGGAAGTAGCAATGAGCGGCAGCTGACGCGGCTGCCCGCTCGGCACGACAGGAGCGGCGCGCGTTCCTGCGCGACCTCGAGTCGCTGCGCCAGCAGCTCGTGCGCAAGGACCAGAGCTCCGCCAAGAGCGCGGCGGTCGCCAGCGCGCACGCCGTGCAGCTCAAGAAGGAGCTCGCGGGGTTGCAGACCGCGCTCGCGAGCGCCGAGGCGCAGCGCGCGCGCAGTGAGCAGCAGTTCGCGCACACGAGCGCGCTGCTCGAGACGGCGCTCGACCAGCACCAGGAGGACCAGACGCGCATCGCGCAGCTCACACAGACGCTGCGCACGACCGAGAAGAAGCACGAGGACGCGCTCGCGCTTGTGCGCAAGGAGGCGGCTGCGAGCGTCAGCGCCACGCACGAGGAGCGCAAGGCGCTGCGTGCGCGCGTGGAGCAGCTGCGCTGCAAGCTTGAGAGCGAGCGCAAGGAGTGGCAGGGCGTGAAGCGGCCAATGGGCGAGGAGCTCGAGAAGAGCAAGGTGCGGCTGCAGCTGCTGGAGAAAGAGCTCGGCGAGAGCCGCTACCGCGAGCATGCGAGCTTCCAGCTCAAGGAGAAGATGAGCAGCGAGGTGACCAAACTCAAGCGCAAGATGGCGGACCTGTCGACCGCGCTGCAGGAGGCGCTGCGCCGGTGCAGCGAGCAGAAAGCTGAGCACGGGATGCTTGTGACGAAGATGAAGGACAAGTGGCGCGAGGTGCTCGCAAGCCACCATCTCACGAAGGAGCAGCTGATGATGCTCCAGGAGGACTACATGGGGCTCTTCCGCACGAGGACGTTGCTGTCGGAGCAGAACGAGCGCGTGTACCAGAGCATGCGGCAGATGAAGCAACGGCACGAACAGACGCTGAAAGCCAAGGACGCGGAAGCCTGGGAGCTCGAGAAGAAGCACAAGAAGATCAGCGCCACGTGCGCACAGTGCATGAAGACCCCCGAGGCGCGACAGGAGGAGGAGGCGCGCAAGATGGACGCTGCGCGCGAGCAGACCCGGCTGCTGGTCGCCAAGGAGATGGAGCTCGAGCGGTGGGACCGCTTCCAGGACTTGAACGCCAAGTACATGGAGGTCTGCGAGCAGTACCAGCAATGCGTGAAAGAGCGTGACCAGGTGCAAGCGGACGCCAACAGCGTCAGCTGCAGCCTCGAGGCGCTGCAGTTCAAGGAGAAGAAGCTCGCGGACATGCTCGCGCGCGCCGAGCAGAAGGCGCAGGAGCTGACGAGCAAGCGCGACGAGGACGCGAGGAACCTCGAGACGAGCAAGAAGACCATGCAGGAGTTGATGGACAACCTCACGACCCTCACTGCTCTGGTGCGTCGTGACTGCCAGGACGCATGGCTTCAGAGGCGCATGACTGAGAACGCTTGGTGTGTGTGTGTGCTGCGTCGTTGCAGACAGGAGACCAGAACAAGCAGCTGCAAGATCTGGAAGCAAGTCGCCGAGAGGAGGTGAGCGAGAGAGAGAGAGAGAGAGAACGCGCTACGGTGGTGCTATCGCTGCTGCTGGTTGCGTCGACGCTAACTAAGAGTGCCGTGCTCTCG
>JAASGA010000077.1:0-42999 GCA_023334105.1 Globisporangium nodosum
CAGTGACGACGATGAAGCTGACGCAGTACTGGCATTCGTGAGGTTCGCGTTCGCGGATCCTGACGATGGGGCAGACGGACTGTCGGTCTTCGTCACACTCGAGGTCGACGCAGGAGGAGTCGGCAACACTGGAACACTGGCAATTGAGAAACAGATCCACAATCGTAGGTTAGAATTGCTTTCTTCGCTGCCAGCAACATGCTGCGCCGATCCTCGTCGGCGGCGGCGTCCGCATCCGAAGCGAGCGACGAGCTCGAGTTCGGCGACAGCCGCAGCCGCGGCAACTACGACGCGACCCGCGAGGCAGACGAGGCAGAGGCGGCGCCCGCGCGCGTGTTCGAGCGTGGGGCCGTGCGCGACCACCCGGACTTCGAGTTCCTTGCGCCTGCGACGGCGGCGGCGCGGCTGCCGCCCAGCGCGCTGCCCTCTCTCGAGCCGGACGCGCGCAAGTGGCGCGTGCTGGAGATCCGGCTGCGTCCGGACCGCGCGTGGGACGTGGTGCGCGAGCTGCTGGTGACTGTGTGCATGGCCAAGGGGCTCGTGGTGGCCGAGGAGACGCCCGCGAGCGTACTCTTCCGCAAGAAGGTGTCGCTCGAGAACGGCGGCGGCGCCGCGGCCGTGCAGCTCGTGTTCGTCCGCGTCGGCGTGCTGCCCTCCAAGCTGCGCGTGCTGCACGTGTGCAGCCTCGTCGCGGCCGAGAGCAAGCTGCTCGCGGCGCTCGTGCCGGGCAAGGCGCGCGCCGCCGGCGACTGGGCCAAGCCGCTCGCGCTACAGCTTGATCAGCTGCTCGGCGCCGTGCAGGCGGTGGTCGTCGACCAGTGCTTGGCGCTCAGCCACCTCTTCACGAACACAGTGGACGACGGTGCGTGGGAAGACGTGTATGCGAGCGAGGGTTACAAGGCTCATTCACTGGTGGTGCATGCAGTGGAAGGCGCGGAGCTGGACCCAGGGTATGTGCGGGACGTCAAGCGCATGTTCGCGAGGTATGTTACTGAATGGGCTGCCGTTGTCGGCTCATCGTACAGTGTGAGCTCACAGTGTTGTTCATGCTGTGGACAGCGAGATGAAGGCGAACATGCGCGAGCTCTGCATCCCGCTCGAGGAGTACGCGTACGAGCAGGAATTCGCGTGCGCGCTGCTTATCGGGCTCCTCGAGCCGCTGTACAAGAAGTACGCGCTCAAGATCGCGGACGAGCCGGCGTCAGCTTCCGGCCACGCGAGTCTCGAAGATGCGCTCTCCACTGCGTCGCTCTCGAGCTCCGCCAGCGCGGATCCAGCTGCTGCTGCTGCTGCTGCTGACGCCGAGGCGCAGACACGAACTGAGGAGCAGGTCGCTGGCGGCAAGAGCTACGGCGACGCGATCAACAGCATGGTGCACGCGCTGTGGAAGGCGCTGACGGCCGAGTGCGATAAGAAGGTGAAGACCAAGATCGACGAGAAGCAGAAGCAGGTGACGGCGCGCGCTGACGCAGCGCAGCGGCTCCGCGTGCGAGCCATCACGACGCTCGTGGAGCAGTGCGTTCACGCGATACTGTGGGGTGCGTGTCGTTATGCAGACGGGCTGCTCATGATACGTGATGGTCTGCTCTGCTGCGTTTGTCGTTATAGTCCCGACGCCGAGGTGACGACACTCAAGCCACCAACAACACCAGGAGACAAGAGGTCAGCATGAGCACCATCCGCTGGCTGCTCGGCTGACTCACTGGCTGACTCACCTGCTTCTTGATGCGGTCGTCCAGACCTGACGTGCTGCTATACGAAGGCTCGAGCGTCGTCAACACGATCCCGTCGCGGCTGCACGTCACCTTTGGGTACGACGCCATCTGTGGCCATCACGATGAACCGCCGACGAACTCTTAACGCTTGCGCTACTTCCAGAGCGCTGATCTACCGCACGATGGTGCCGCTGCTCGCGACGACCACTGTAATCCCATTCCCGGATGTCGCGAGCGTGGTGCAGACGACGGTGTTCGGCATCCGCGTCGTGAGCGTCGAGCTGCTGGACCCCGCGAAGAAGGCGGTGACGATCACGACGGGACTCGAGGTCGACCTGCTGTACCAGCTGCTCGCGCAGGTGTTGTCGATGCACAAGCAGGAGCAGTCCTCCCTCCAGCAGGACGCGAAGGATGCAGCGCTGCTGCAGAAGCTGCTCAGCTACGACGACGAGGACGAGGAGAAGGTCGCGGACGACGACGACGGCGACGACGAGGAGACCGACGTGGCATTCAAGCACGCGCTCGAGCAGAGCGAGGCGTTCTCCTGAGTATGAACCTCGTCAGCGAGTAAGTAGGTCGTGCTGTGAATGGGAGGGTGTATACTTCATACGTTAGTCGCTAGCTGGTCTGCCATGTTCCCAGCATCTAGTGATCGCCTCAGGAAGACACGCTTCTCGGGTGGGTCTTCACGGCGGCGTGAGCGGCGGCGCGGTCGGTACGTCATGGTACGCTGGCGGAGACGCCTCGTAGCCCGGTGGCCCCGTGTACGTTCGCTTTCCCAGCAGCGGCTGCTTCATGTTCACGGCGTGGTCGTCGTACGCCGGTAGCTCCGCGTGCTGCGACCGGCGATGCGTGTGGTGTGTGCCCGGGTAGTGGTGCACGTCGTGGCGGTGGCGCTGCACCTGCGGCTCGCGCTCCTTCGGCAGGCAGAAGCCGCAACAGCACGGAATGTAGCAGGCGCAGCACGGACACGGGCAACAGACGTAGCAGCGGCAGATACCGCAGAGCAGCAGCCAGAACAGCGCCACACCCGCTACCACCGCAATCTGCGCCATCGTGTCCGCGTCGCTGTCGCCCACTGCAACTCGCAGCGCGTTTGCCGTCACGGAGGCAGCAGCTGAGGGGACAGGAGACCGCGCGATGTCCGCGCGCGCGAGCGCCAGCGCCTCCTGCGCCTGCGCCGCCAGGAAGCCGTCGTCCGTCGGCAGCCACATCCTGGGAGCTCTTCGTCTTCTTGCAGAGTTGATCTTTCTGGGTCGAAAAATCGCCTTGTATAATTCAAGAGCTATAGTGGACATTACATCTAGTATTTGTATGCTATATGTCTACAATGATAGAGTTGAAGCACAGCCGTACTTAGTCGGAGCAGGTCCGATTTCGATTTCGATTTCGTGAAGCGCATTTCCCGATCTGCAGAACCAAGCAGAAACCAGCACCAGCATGACCGCGCAGCTGCTCGCGGGCGTCGACATCGGCGGCACGAGCGTCAAGATCGGACTCGTGGACGCCGCCGGCCGCGTGGTCGCGCGCGCGCAGCAGCAGATCCCGCGGGAGGAGCGCGCGCCGGAGCTCGTCGTGGGGCTCGCGTGCGCGCTGCTCGAACTCGCGCTCAAGCAGGTCGGGAGTGCGCATCACGTGGCATTTCTATCCTACTACAAACAGGAGCACCTGGTGGTGACGGTGGCGCGTATGGGAATCAACAGCACCAGGCGACGCGCGAGCAGCTCGTGGCGGTAGGCGTGGGCTGTCCGGGCATCCTGCTGCCGGACGGCGTCATGTACTCGGCGGCCAACTTCCCGACGTGGGACCACGCGCCGCTGCTGCAGCTCTTCAAGGACCAGCTCGAAGGGCTTGAGGTGGGTTGAAGAGGCTCAACTATGGGACAATTGACAGCAGAGCTAATGGTTCCCGTGGTGGCGACAGGTCACGCTCTGCAACGACGCGGACGCGGCCATCTTGGCGGAGCACTGGGTCGGCTCGGCGAAGGGGAACATCCAGCACCTCGTCATGATCAGTACGAGCTGCTGCCTGGTAGTGAGTGCTGAGGTGCTTAAGTTTGAGAGATCGCTGAGGCTATCTGTGTATGGGAGCAGCGCTGGGCACGGGCGTCGGCATGGGCATCATCGACGACGGGAGGCTCGTTCGAGGAGGCACGAACGCCATCGAGGGCGGGCACATGGTGCGTGGATCAGCGCTAGCACTTGGCTGGCATAAGAGATGGCGCGTACTCAGCTCATAGGATGGTTGTTCAGATCGTGGAGCGCAACGGCCGACTGTGCGGGTGCGGCCAGCGCGGATGCCTGGAGGCGTACAGTTCTGCTGGCGCGCTGGTGCTCGAGGCTCAGGAGCACGTCTCTGCCGGCGCCGACTCGACGCTCTCGGCGTTCCCGCTCGAGAAGATCACGGCGAAGCTCATCTTCATGCTCGCCGCGGACGGCGACCCGATGTGCAAGCGCCTCATCACGGAGGTGGGAGGTGGGAGGCTGAGCGGCTGTCGTCGCGTGCTCTTTTGCCTAACGCGCTTGTCGGATGGGGTGCGATAGGCGGCCGACTACTTGGGCTTTGCGTGCGTGTCGTTCTGTCGGATCCTGGACCCAGAGGTAGTGTGTTTGTTGCTTGGTTGCTTGCCGCAGCGGACACTGCCTGATGAGGTCTCTCTCTCTCTGGTGCCGCAGATGATTGTGATCTCGGGCGGGATGGCCGAAGCCGGCGAAGTCTTCTTGCAGGAAGTTCGGGCCGCCTACAACAAGTACGCGTGGACGCGGCTGCCGAACCCGGTACGCATGTGCTGGAAGGCGGTGGGTCACGATGGCTCTTGGTACTGACGAAGTGCGCATCGACCAGGTGAAGATCGAGATCGCTACTGCTGGATACGACTCGGGGATCATCGGCGCGGTGGCGGCGTCTCGCCACCTTCTGAAGTAATACTGTGAGTATGTTCCCAGGTGTGTGTGCGCCAAGTGCACGAAGATTGGATTCAGAGAGTAGAAAGCAGTGCGAGTCGAGCAACTCATCATCAGCAAGTCAAAGAGTGTCCGTGGTGTCGACGAATCTAGCAGTAGGAGCGACCTCCCTGCTGTCAGCGTCGTTGCTCCTGATGGAGGAGAGATACATACAGCTCGAGGGTCGATCTGCCCAGCGCCGACAAGCTGCTCGATCGATCAAGCCCTCTCTCTTCAGCGTCTCGAAGCTCCTATCGCCCATCGCTGACCTGTGCGCGGTCTTCATCAGCAGCGTTAGGAGACACCAACTCACTCGCTGTCGTTGCCCGAATCGCTGCTGCTGCTGCTGCCGTCGCTGATAACCGGGCTGTTGTTGCCGTCCGTCGTCTCGACCGCCTTCGCTGGAGCCGCCTCCTCGGTGGGTTCCTCGGCGCCAGACTTCGTCTCCTCCTCCTCTTCCTCTCGCTGCGGCGCGTTCGATCCCTTCGCGCGCTTCTCGCCTGACCGTCTCCGCTTGTGCTCCCGCACAAACTCTTCGCTGTCGAGATCTTCGTAGTACAGACCGCCGTACTCTGCGAGCAGCTGCTGGCGGCGCTCCTGCTCGCCCTCCGAGTACTCGCGGCGGTGCACAATGGCGCCGCGGCGGCGCTTGTCCTCGCTGTTCAGGCGCGTCTTCTTCAGCTGGATGCGATGGAGGATGTCGCTGTACGTGAATTGGTCCGACTCCGGGTCGAACATGAACACCGTGTGCTGCGACTCGTTCTGCGGGACGAGATACCGAGCAGCAGACACCGTCAGTCAAGCCGCCGATGCAAGAGCTATGGCACGGCAAATATGCGCACGTACGCTCTCGAGAGACTCCACCGACATGAGGTACTCGCGGAAGTAAGCGAACTTCTCGGCCTGCTGCTCGTCCTGCTCCTTCTGAAGGAATGGCGAAGGTTCCAGCTAGTGAGCACTACAGCACAACCCTCGCTATCGAGCAGGACACACATCACTGCACCACGCACCTCTTCCTCGTTCGACGCGCTCGGCAAGAGGATCGAGCCCTGGATCGAGTCGCCGTGGCCCTTCTTCGAGACGCCAGAGAGCAGCGCACGCGCTTCGCGCTCCTTGATGGTCTTGCTCTTGATGTCGGTCGACGGTAAGATGTCGTACGACTGCAGGGAGGAAGCAGAGCGTGTGCGATGCGTCAGACACAGTGACGATCGGAGCTCCCAACCACGCACTAACACCAACACACACACCAGGATCGCGAACTTATTGGCCGACAGCAAAGGGTCGGGGAGCACATCCCACACTTTGGCGATCTTGAGCTTCTTGTTGAACGGGTGCACGAGCGTCTTGGGGTTGTTGATGTCCTTGAACGAAGCCTCGGCGCGGTCCTCGAGCGTGATCTGCACGACTTCTGCGAGCGCGTTCTCCGTGCCTTCGCGCAGCGCACTCTGGATCTCCACCTCGCTCTTGAACTGTAGGACACACACAGAAGCAAACGCGATCAGCACGACACCACTAACAAGACTCAGTAGCTGCACGGTCGCACCTTGTGCACCGCGTCGTACAGGTCCGTGCCCATGTACTCGGTTCTGCGCAGCCACGGGACCGCCGGCCGCGCCTTCGTCTTGCCGGCCTTGTTGGACTCCTCCTTCATCATCAGCACCTGCTCGTCGCCGACCTCGAGCTTGGCCGGGTTCTCCGGCGCTGCCGTCATCAGCACTGTTAGCTCCTCTCTCCCTCCCACGTAGCATACCGGTATCAGTCAGTCAGGTTGGTAGGTAGGTACCTTCGTACTTCGCCGGGTCGATGAGGTCGATGCTGAGCCCGAGGTTGGCCTCTTCGTGGATCTCGTACGTGTAGTCGGCCTCGAGCGTGTTGGGCTTGTACTTGATCAGCCTGCAGGCACCGTCAGTCTCCCTATACAAAATACAAGTCATTTCTCACACGCACGCACCGCTCGCTCTCGTGCGGGTACTGCAGGAACTTGGTGTCGAACGGCAGGTCCGGCAGCGCGTTGCGGAACTCGAGCGCCGCGAGGAACTCCGACTGCTTGCCGAGCAGCGCGCGGCGCTTGGCCTGCGCGTGCGTCTCGAGGATCATGCGCGTGTGGTCACGGCGCGCGCGCAGCTTGTCCTCCTTGTACTTGGCCACCTTCTTGCGCTCGAGCTCGTACGCCGCGCGCTCCTCGGCGCTCGCGTCGCTTCCCGGAGGCGCGCGGCGGCGCTCACGCTCGCGCTCCTTCTCGCGGTCACGGCTGCTGGCTGTCGAGCGCGAAGAAACCGAGGAAGCCGCCGCCGCCGCCTTGGCCGCGTCCGCGCCGCTCTTCGCCGCCACCTCCGCCATGTTGTTTTTCCTGTTAACTATGGAGGCGATAACTAACTGGTTGCAAGGGGGCTTGGCGTCCTATTTTCGCTATAAAGAGGTATCGTTGTTTTACTATTATTATATATGATATATACCTGTCTAGAATTGACTGTTCTTCATACTACAAAGGCTAAATGTGCAATGTCTGGTGCGAACTCAGACTGCCAATTAACAACACGACGCTTCCCGTGACGAAGCGCGTGCTCGCGCGGACGATGATGCTGCGGCCCATGCGCAAGCTCATCCTGCGGCACCCGGGCAAGCTCACGGCCTGGCTCGTGGCCTTCAGCTCCATGTACACGTACGCGCGCGTGCTCACGCTCCAGTACGCCGTTGGCGCGCTGCAGCACTGGATCCTGCAGTACCCGGGCAACTTCCCGCATGCGTTCTTCCTGCCGCTCTACTACGGCTCGCTGGCCGCCGCGTTCGTCGCCGCACTCGCGCATGACCTGCTCGCGGGCGTCGCGGACGTGTCGGGGCTCTGGAAGTACGCGCTGCCGCTGCCACTCACAGTCGCCGGCGGGCGCCTCGGCCGCGTCGCCGGCGTGCCGGTCTACGCGCTCGCGCTCGCGTCGCTCGAGGCTGTGCAGCGTTTCCGTGACCCGAGCATCGAGAGCGACCTCAGCCGCCTTGCCGCCTACTTTCAGGCGCTGCATGACCCCGCGGACGACCTGCTGCTGCAGCGCCTGCTCGCGGAGGTCAAGCGGCGCGCCTGGAGCCTGCCGCCCGCGAGCCCCTCCACGGCTGCCTACGTGCGCCTGCCGCTCGAGCTGCTCTGCGCTCTGCTCGTCTGCGGCATCTACAGCATCGCGATCTTTTGCAACGAGCCGCGCCATGGTGCGTGCATTGGCTCTCAGTAGTATCAGTATGGTGGCCATAATCTGACGGATCTGCTGGAGGGTACGCAGACGGAGAAGAGCTGCGCGAGGCGACGCGAAACAACGACGTCGTGCGTGTGAAGCGCATTCTCGCGCGCGGTGCGAACCCCAACACGCGGTCGGACGACGGCGCGACGCCGCTGCACATCTGCGCGCAGCAGGCGCTCGTGAGCCCCGCGAAGGTGCTGCTGGAGAACAAGGCCGACCCGAACGTGGCGGACCGTCTCGGCTTCACAGCGCTGCACTGGGCGGTACAGATCCGGCGCGAGGAGATATCGGCCTCGAACCGGCTCGAGATGATCCGCCTGCTCGTGCGCAACGGCGCCAACCCGCTCCAGGCCGACCCGAGCGGCGTGACGCCACTCTCGATCGCATCCAAGCGAGAGAACGTGTCGTCGCTCGAGGTGCTGCGGGAGTCCATGGGCACAGGCGACGACGGAGAAGAGAAGGAAGAGGAAGGTGCAGCAGATGCAAGCGAGCGTCGTGCAGATGCAGACGGCGACGACACTGGCGATGGAGACACCTCGAGTGCCGCGAGTTGACACGCTTTCTATTGCCACTTCTATCGACTGTTGAACCCTGTCACGTCCATTTGGATCATCTGGAGCACGTACAGGTACGCGCAGGTGAGTCAACCAACTCCCACGCACGGTACGCTCCCACCCGCTCGTCGCATGACCACGCACCATCTGCAGAATCTCTCGCAGCTCTTCTTTCGACTCGTACATGGGCAGATCGAGTCTGGTGGACAGGAGCGAGCACTCCACACACGATCAGCTCAAGCACCCTCGTCATCGCAGGTGTGAGCACACGCACGAGGACGCACCGGTTGAGACACGTGCTCGCGTACGGCAGCACGGTGTAGATCGTCGAGATAGACTTCGTCAACTGGATCGTGAAGAGCTGGAGCGCGCCGTCCATTCCCGTGAGCCCCTGCCACCGACCGCAGCAGTCAGCACCAGCAATCACAGCCCCTCACCAGCTTGCAGACACAGCTTCTGTCGGCGTACCTGGAAGCCTTCGACTGGAACGCCGCTCGACCCCGTGACGTACTGCAGCAAGCGGCCGCGCTCGTCCTGATTGAAGTCCTCGACAATCTCCCAGAACCACTCGACCATCGCGAGCTCCTTGTCCATGCACTCGCCGAGCATGCGCAGGTCGGTGTTTGCGCGCCAGTCGTCGACGTCGATGACCGTCAAGCCCGAGACCATCATGTCGAGCTCCTTGTAGTCGAAGACGTGCAGCATCGGCTCGGGCACCACGCTGCGCAAGCCGTCGAGGATGCACGCGATCTCGGTCTTGACGCTGTCGAAGAGGTAGTACTGCATCACCTTGTCCACGTACAGGTGCTTGTTGCCGTCGGTCAGCGGCACGTCCGAGCCGTTCGGGATCAGATCGACGCCGTCAACCGTAAAGTTCAGCGCCAAGCTCTCGGCGTTGTCGTTCGCCAGGATCCACCGCAGACTCGAGTACACCGTCTCATCCAGCAGCCGAACGTCCGACAGCTTGAACGGCGTCCCCAGGATGTGCTTGAGCAGTGGGATCGACAAGCGCGCGTTCAGGAGCAGCCCTTCCAAGATGATCTTCCCCAGCACCTTCCCGAAGAACCGGTACATCTGACCAGCGAGGCATCCAAGAGCACTAGTCAGCACTGAACGACAACTGCGCAGCCAGCCAACCAGCATCACGAGCTTCTGCTCACCTCATGCGCGTCTTGGCACCGCGTGGCGGCGTCGCGGTTGATCCAGTACCCCTCGTGCGCGCTCGAGTTCGTCAGCGCGAAGAGGCCGAGCGAGTCGGAGAAGACCTCGTTGCAGATGAGATGGACCCACTCGCGCAGGATCCCGCCGCCGTCGATGCCCGGCTCCTCCATGAAGTCCACTCGCATCCGCCGCCGGAGCGTAGCTGTTGGCGCCGCGAGGAAGATCTGGAACGACTGCTTCAGCACGTGCTCGCGGTGGATGCCTGCGTGCACACAGCGAACTGATGAGGATCCCCATTCCCACACCACCACCCTCCACCAAGACTCGGAGCACCACGCACGGATCGTGTGGAAGCCCTCGATCAGCGACGAGCTGAGCTTGAACGACTGCTGGTAGAACCACCGCGTCTTCTCGCTGAAGCGCAGACCGCTCACGCGCTGCTCTCGTGACGCAAGCAGGAAGCAGAGCATCAGCATCAAGTGACGAACCGTCCACAGCAGGCAGCGCACGGACGCACCTGGATGTCCTTCGTGTACCCTCGCGTCGAGACCGCGTACTCCTCTGGGCAAACACGACACCGCAGCGCATGAGACTCTTGCTTGTCGTCATCCACCACCACACACCACGAAGAGAGAACGCACCAACTGGTCGCCACTTGGTTGCTGCCGTAATTCGGTCGTCTCGGACAAAGCCCCGCGTCCCCGTGTGTGGGAGGACGACGACGTCCACGCTGGTATCTGCCGCGCAGTTGAAGAGCCCGTGGGTCGAGACTTCTTCGGACGACGACGACGTGGCGCCGATCTGCTTCGCCTTCCTGCGCTCGTGCTTGAGCAGCGCTCTCTCCTGGACGACCGTGCCTCGCAGCCGTCGGTTGCTCCGAACGTCCGTCGCCGCGAGTCGCACCTGCGTTCCGATCCAGCAGGAAGACAAGAGACGACCATCACGTCGCGTGTGAGGACGCATCCAGACAACGGCGTTCGCAAGGCGACGTACCCAGCGCACGGTCCGGGTGCCGATGCAGCGCTTCCACTCGTGGCGCTCGAACGACACGAGCTGCCGGTCGCTGAGTTTCGCGACGCTAGGCTGGACGGCGTGCGGCGTCGCCATCAAGCGGTAGCTCGAGTCCGAGTGCGTGCTCGCTTCGTCGTTCTGCGTCTCGGTCACAACGCGGATCTCAACGTCTGCGGGAGCACCGACTGTCAGCACAAGCGGCATCCTCTCATGCCGCGGGTGCACGCATGAGACACACACACACACACACACACACGCACCGCTGATCGTGGACCCGCAGAGCACGCACTCCTGCTGCGCGATGTCGTTCGAGTGGTAGCACACGCTGCAGGCGTGTCCTTGTTCCCTGTCGTCACCATCCGCACCCGTCAGCTCTTCTTCCAGCTCTCTAACCACCGTCGCTACCAGCGACTCACACTCGCTTGACGAACGCGCGGTGGCGCGCGTAGCGCTCCGAGCGCTTGCAGCAGTCGAGGCACGCGCGCCAGAGCAGCGCCACGGCCACGAGCACCACGAGCGCCAGAAAGCCCATGCCGAGCATCAGCATCTGCGTCGAGTTGCCGTCGTCGCTGTCGCCTTTCGGAGGTGGTGGCGACGGGCCGCCGTAGCTGCCGTAGCCGTATGCGCCGTAGCCTGCCGAGCGCATGCAGAGACACAGTCCGCGTAAGTGATCCCGTTGTTGGTCGTCGCATAGTTGATTAGCACAGTAGGTCTCCGATACGCGTCCTGCGTGACGTACTCAACGGTGAGATGCTGGGCTCGCAGTCGTCGCCGACGACGATCTCTCGACTCGCGCTCGCGGCCGCTACGCGCGACAGTAGCAACGATAGCGAGAGACGCAGCTCCGAGTCTGAGAGCGGCCGTCGCCTCCGCAGGCGCAGGCGCAGCAGCAGTCGAGCGGAGCCCGTCATTGCGTCAAACGCCGAGTGTGTCGCACACCGACTGCACACGGAGGACCTCCGAGGAACCCTGTCAAAAGAGATGATAGGTGCGGCGCTGAACCCGCGCAGATGACGGCCACGGAAGATGAGTCGAGCGAGCCCAAGCAGCTTCAAGCGGGCGCATCGAGCGCATCGAGAGCCACGAGGAGGTTGACACCATCACCGAGATCGATCGATCGGTGGACCCACCACCGCGCTCGACCTGACAAAAAGGTCTCGACGAGTTGGTTGTCACGTATCCACTCAATCACCAGACGCCAAGAGCTACGCGATGACAGGAGAGTCATAACTTGCCTTTCATTCGCTTCGACTCGGGAGCTGCTTACCACTCGAGCTGCTCTCTTCCGAGTCCTCCTCCTTCCTTTTCTCTCTCTCTCTCTCTCTCTCTCTCTCTCTCTCTTTCTCTCCACTATCTTGAGCGCTGGGATCCACGCCACTCGCACTCTGCTCTGCCAGTCGAGCGAGCGACTGGAGGGCGTGGCCAGCGCCTCGACTTTCAGTAAACGTCACGCGCACACCCACGAGCGACGACCTCGTCGGCCGCCGCCTCTTCTTCTTCTTCTCCTCTCGTTTCTTCTGCACCACTCGGTCAGTATGCCTGACAGAACTTCCGCAGGCTGTCGGTGCCCGCGAGCGCCGCGTTCGTCCGGATCGCGTCCACGAACGTCTGCAGGCGCGCGCGCCGTGCGTTCAGCACGTGGTCCGTCAGGTCCTTCTGCACGAAGAGCACCGCGCCGCTCGAGAGGTGCGGCACCTTGGCGCTCAGCTTCTTCGACTTCGTCTCGCGCTTGAGCTCATGCTCGAGCTTCTTGAACTCGTCGAACGTGGCTGTGATGTCCCACATGATCACCGGGTTCATGTGCTTCTCGTCCGCTGCTGTCTCTCCGCTGCCGCAGTCCACACGCACCATGTACATGTCCTGCGGCTTCTTGGCGCCGGGTAGCAGCTGCATGTGCGCCTTGCCGACGCGGATCTTGGCGTTGTGCAGCGACATCTGCGCGCGGCGCCGCGTCTCGCCCGGCACGGCGTTCACGATCGGTGGCCCTCGCTTGAGGTGGCCGAGCATGCGTCTGCGAGCCGGCGCCAGGCGGGATGTGGAAGTAGAGACAACAGGCGCTGCTGCTGCTACCTTTCCTGGATGCTGGAGCTTCGTGCTCGGCGCGCCGGTGGTCGGCGCCAGCAGCCTCGTCGAGAGCAGCGGCAGCGTGGACGGCGTGCTCATGGCCGCTGCCTTCATCGCCGCGAGGTCGCCAGCGTCAGCGCCGAGAGGCAGGCGCTGCTGCTGCTGCTGCTGCTGCTGCTGCATCGCGAGCATCGCGGGTCCTTGTGCGAGCACCGTGCAGGACGAGAACGTCGCGAACGTGATGAGTCCGGAGACGAAGCCGTCCGCGAGCACGGGCCACGCCATGTGCGCGGCCTGAATCGCGACCGCGCTGGCGCTGCATGCGGCTGTGGCCACCATCGTCTTGCGCAGCATGTCGAGTGCGAGGTGGCAGAGCGCGTCTTCGAGGCTGTTGAGGCGCGACAGGCGGAAGCCGTGGAAGTGCAGCACGACGTTCGGCACCACGGCGTTCACCTCCATGGCTGGCTGGCTGGTCCACAGGCGAGTGGCGGTGTCGCTTGGAAATTGATCGAGCAGGTGGTGGCGCGCGCACTGTCTAGACAGGGCGGGTGAGCAGCTCGTGTGTGGGTGAAGGAGATCGGAGACTGCTGTCGTCACCGGGAGCTCCAGTTCGAGTTGAGAGGTCGCTTGGTGGTGGTGGCTGCTGCGACGCTGCTGCTGCTCCTGCTGCGTTGGGCTTGCGGAAGAGAGCTATTCCTGCTGCTGCGGCCGTGCTTCTTTCGCAGGCGCTGCGTGGACTGGCGAGTGAGTGTGCGAGAGCAGCACGAGCGAGAGCAGCATGAGTGGTGGACTGAGTGGCCGATTTCGAGCGCGTGATGCGCATCATCAAAGTATATAAAAAGAGGGTTTCATGCATAATAAATTACTAAGAATGGAACGGGTACCTGTGGCTTACTGTAGGGAAAGGCGACTCGAGCTCTCGGACGCCCACACTATTGCAAGAAGCGCGTTGCCTGTGAACAACATGACCGCTCAGTACGCACTATGGTCACATTACATACAACTCAAGAACAATTGATAAAAGTGCCCAATATGAGGCTATAAGCCGAGTTGGAACCGACTCTATGTGCTGAACAGCTGATTAGGTTGCAAAGCGCAGAGATGCGCAGCTCACTCAGTCTTCTCCCGCAAGGCTCCAAACCTCCACGGCTTCAAGCGCCAAGTTCGAGATCGAAGCTCAAAGCTCATGGAGCACCTCGAGCTCCCCAGTCTTGTGTATCTTCAGGCCACAACATTCGCGCTCGTGTTTGGATCTAATCGATACCCGATCGCGAGCGTCTTCCAGCAGATGAAGGTGAAGATGCCAACCATGTGCCCCGCCGCCGCATGGGAACGCACACCGCATGCTTGAAGGAGCTGTTGGCTCACATGTGCGGCAGCAAGCAAACCCCAAGCAAGGGAGGCGTCCACGACAGCAAGAGACCCGTGCAGACTTGTAGATAGACAAACTGATGGAAGAGAAAGATACCGACCCTTCTTCCTACTTGAGGCGCTGCGTCACGGCGTCCAGGAGCTGGTCCGTCAGGTGCATGTCGGCCGTGCGCACCGTCAGGTCCACGAAGCCGCCGCTACGGATCTTCACGTGGATCAGCGCGACGTGCTCCGAGTTCACGAGGCGGCACGCAGCGATCGCCTCGTTCGCTAAACGAGAGATCGCAACAGCAGAGCAAGCAAGCGACAGCGTCAGTC
The DNA here is from genome assembly GCA_023334105.1 of Globisporangium nodosum. Lineage (NCBI taxonomy): Eukaryota > Oomycota > Peronosporomycetes > Pythiales > Pythiaceae > Globisporangium > Globisporangium nodosum. The sequence continues at coordinate 14,364 of JAASGA010000077.1, forward strand.
CGATCCTCTCCCGCTCGCAATACTCAACCACACAACTTCATGACACGCACTCGCTGGGATCGCCTCGACCGTGTGGACCGCGAACTGGTGCATGCGGCTCATAAAGTCGTCCAGTGTGCGGATGGAGCTCGGCGCGACCTTCGCCTTCTTCTCGCACGGACACGTGCCCCAGCGCGCGCCAAAGTCCTGCGTCGTGATCTGCCACGGCTCGAGCGCCTTCCCGTTGTACTGGAAGCCGACGTGGCCGCCGTTCCCGCTTCGCGATAGTTCTGTAATACACAAGCACAAGCAGGATCATCAGTTTGCACCTGCTTCGCATCCCGTAGCACAGCAGAGATCGACGCACCGTTCACGCTCGAAGCGAGTCCAGAGAGGTTGAACGGGTCCAGCGACATCGCCGGCGCCGCGGCCATCACCGGAGCAGGAGCTGGCGGCGCGGGAGCTGGAGCCAGCGGCGAACCCATGCTGAACGGATCCGCCACTGGCTGCGGCTGGTACGTGTTCACCGACGGCGCCGGTGCCGGCGAGTCAAAGATATCGAGCAGGTCGACCTCCGCACGCTGCTGCTGCTGTACTGGCGCAGATGCCATCTGCTGCTGCTGCTGGTAGTCCACAGGCGCTCCTCCAGCCGGTCCACTCTGGTCCTGGCGACCCGACGTGCGGCGCGACGCAGCGGTGGTGCGCGCCGAGCTCGTGCGGCGGCTGTTCGTCATCGTGCCACGCACACTGCCGTTCACTCGTCGCCCCACGCCAGCCGCTGGAACTGGCGCGCCAGGGATGCCGCCGAAGATCGCCGACGCCAGGATCGCGCGCTCGTCCACCTGGCTGCCGTCGTCGTGGTCGTCCTGGCCAAGGTCCGCGCCAGGGTATCCCCCAGCACCACCGCCACCGAGCGGGTTGCCGTTGTTGTTGTAGTCCGGCTGTCCGCCGTACGTGTTCGCGCCGTATCCGCCCTGCGGGTAGTTCTGCGGCGGAGGAACGCCACCCACGCCCTGCGGTCCGGAGCTGTACGGGTCCGGCTGGCCAGGAGCGCCGCCCATCGGGTCGGTGTTGTTCATGCCGGTCGGCCCCCACACGTTCTTCACACCGCGGTTGCCGTAGCCGCCGGCATCCGCCGGACCTCCAGCGCCCGGCCAACCGCCGGCGCCGGGAGCGCCGCCCTGCGGACCGCCCGCGTTTGGCGCCCCCCACTGGTTCGTGAACGGCTTGGGCACGTCGTTCGCCGGAAGCTTGACCGAGTACGGGATCTCCGGCTTCTTGTACGCCTCGAAGTTCAAGCGATTCGACGCGCTGTTCTGACCGTCGAACTCCTCGTCGTCCGAATCCTCGGGTGGGTCGTACCGCGGCGCGCCCTGCGCAGCCGCCTTCTCCACGAACGCCGTCAGGAACGACAGGTTTGGGTCCACTTCGATGTCCTCGCAGCTTGCGTCTTCCGGGAAGACCTCGGCCATGAGCGCCATGTTCTTCGTCACCGCGAGGTACTCGAAACACCGCTGCTGCAGGTCCGTGCTGCGGCTCGTCTTGTACTTGTGCATCATCGCATCCGCGATCTCGATCGTATGGCCCATCTGCGCCGTGATCTTCGTCACCGCGCTCAGCACGTACCCGCGCGTCGTGTCCTCCTGCTCGAACGGACGGTCCACGAGCTCGCACAGGCGCTCGCAGATCTCCTCGAGCTCCATCGTCTCCGAGAGGTACCCGTACTCGCCGAGCACCCACGCCATCGTGCACACGAGGATGTCCGGCAGCACCGGACGCTCGAGGAGGTCCAGGTACGTGTCCACGGCGTCGCGGCGCAGCTCCATGTCCTGGTCCTCGTCCTCACCGCTGCCCTCTGCGATGAGCCGCAGCAGGTTGTGCGCGACCTCGGGGCGCACGAGGTCGCCGCCGAGCTCGAAGACGTTCGTCATCGTCTGGATGTACCACGCGTTGCTCGGCGCGTAGCGCTCGGCGCACTGCGTGATGCGCGACACGAGCTCCGTGCGCAGGAAGACGTCGGACGCGTCACGCAGGAACTGCGTGAGCTTGTCCGAGATGAACTCGACGTTCACCGGGTTCGTCATGCGGTAGAGCAGGTCGAGCGTCTTGCGCTTGAGCGTCTCGTCCGGGTCCTCGAGGCAGTCGATGACCGCCATCTGGTGCGCCGCGGCGTAGCGCGGGTGGTCCTTCACGATCGCCGCGAGCCCCGTGACGCCGAGGTACTTGAGGTTGTGGTTGTCGCTGCTGATGAAGCGCGAGATGCTCGCGGCTGCGGCGTCCAGCAGCGTGCTGTTCGGGTAGATGGTCGTGACCGTGCGCACGCACTCGTAGATGATTGCGTAGCCAACATTGATGCCCGTGTCGGCGCGGCGCATGACGTCGTGAAGCACCTCGTACATGCCCTCGCTCGTCTGCTGGTCGGCCTGCCCGAGCAGCGCGAGGATCTTGAGTAGCCGGATCTGGATCCACGGCGCCGGGATGCGGTGGTAGTCGAACTCGCGCGGCAGCCGGTGCTCGGTGATCTGCTTGAGGATGCTCACGAAGCTCGGCACGAGGTCCTTGTAGTCACTCGGGCTCACGACCGCGAGGTCGTGCAGGATGCAGAGCGCGGCGCCCATGACGCTCGGGTCGCGATCGCACAGCGTGCGGCGCAGCGCGTCGCCTGTGTCGCTCACGGCATCCGGGTTGAGCTGGTGGAAGCGGTGCACGGCCATCACGGCCTTCTTGCGCACGAGCTCGGCGTCGTGGCGCAGCAGGTCGAGGATCATGGGCTGCACGGCTGGGATCATCTCGACCGTCACGAGCTTGCAGACCGCCATGAGCGCCGAGCAGACCTCGAGGTGGTTCGACGACTGCAGGTCGCGCTGGAGCTGGTTGATGATCATGAAGCGGAACTCGTGCGTGGGCGAGAGCACGAGCGAGCACGTGAGGTACCCCACGCGCTTCTGCATGAGGTTCGTCGCCGCGGTCATCTCGACCGCCTTGATGTACCCGAACGCGGCGTCGTGGCCGAGCATCTCGACGTACATGAGCCGGATGAGGAACTCCTTCTTCTTCTTGTTGACCTGCGAGCCGGCGCTGCTCGACGTCGCCGTCACCTCGCTCAGCTTGCGCTTGAGCTGCGCAACCTCATGGATGATGATGCGGTCCTCCTCCTGCTTGGACTTGCTCTCGCCGATCGACTTGACGAGCTCGAAGAACTCCTTCGAGAGATGGCCGCCCGACATCTTCCACGACTACTGTAGTACCTGAGATAGAGAGGGAGGGGGACACGTGCACAGGCGACTGCTACTACTGCTGCCTGATCGGGAGAAGATGCTGGAATGAAGGGGGGAGCAGAGCTTGGATCGCCACGTAGACACGACAATAACGATAGTGCGAAAAACGAGGGAGCCATTACCTTGTTTTTAGCACTATGAAGGTGTCACAAGCAGATATTGCTGCTGCACCTGTCAGAATGAGCGCTGGGGCGGAGCTGCGCGACGATGTCGTGCGGCGCTACGGCGTCGCGAAGGTCTTCTCTCCGCAGGTAAGCGCGCTGTTCAGTTAAGTTCGAACGCCGGCGTACGAGCGTTCGTAACTGATCGGATCGGCTCTTCTTGCAGGACGACGAGGAGCAGGACGCGGTCATGACGGCGCTGAGCTTCCACCAGCAGGGCGACGTGTGCGCCGCCGCGCGCAGCGACGGCGTCATCTCGGTGCTCAACTGCCTCAGCGGCCTGTGCGTCGCGCGTTGCGCGTTGCGTCCGTTCGCCACGCGAATCCTTTTCTAACAACGTTGCTACGCGGAATGCCGAGCAGCACCACCAAGACGATCCTGACGAAGCGCTACGGCGTGGACCTCGTGCGCTTCTCGCACCCGGCGGACTGCGTGCTCTTCTCCTCCAGGAACGACGCGAACGACCGTGAGTGGCTTGCTAGGAGCCGTGGACTGTGACGTGTGGGGGTGCTAACGTGCTGAGAGTTCACGCAGATCGCATCCGCTACCACTCGCTCTTCGACAACAAGTTCCTGCGCTACTTCAGCGGCCACAGCGCGAGGTGACTGTCAAGCGGTGTCGCGACGCTGCAACGTGTGTGTATGATAAGTTAGACATGCACTGACGATGCATGCTGTTCTCTGGTGCTGCTCGCGCCTGGCAGAGTGACGGCGCTTATGCTGCACCCGACAGCGGACGAGTTCCTCTCGTGCTCGCTCGACGGGACCATTCGGCTCTGGGATATTCGCTCTCCCGAGTCACGGGTTCGTGGCGGACTGCTCTGGTGGTAGCTCGGAGAGTGTTGTCGGTGTCTGATGCACACTCACTGACTACTGAACTATCAGGCCGTCGTCCGCGTCGACCACCAGCCGGTCACGAACGTCTGCGGCGCGTACGACCAGGAAGGCGTCGTGTTCGGCGTGTACACGGACGACCACCTCGTGCGCATGTACGACGCGCGCAACTACCAGGACGGCCCGTTTGGTAAGTTCTCGCTCTACGACACCAGCATCATCAGCGCGCTCGAGCCGTACCTGGCGCGCGTGGGGGCGCCGAACCTGAACGCCAAGAAGCTGCACGCGCTCGACATCAAGTTCAGCCCCGATGGGAACCAGCTACTCGTTGCGACGAACCGAGGAGTCTTCCTGCACCTCGACGCGTTCGAGGGCCACTTGCTGCACATGTTCACGGCGCACGAAGCCACGCAGCGCTTCGAGGACGTGAAGCTCGGCGCCGCGTACTCGGCGGACGGCGCGTACGTGACGACGGGCTCGGGCGACGGCCGCATCTACATCTACAGAGCGTCAAACGGCGAGCTGGTGCACACGCTGCCGCGAGGACACCAGGGGGCAGTCGTGGAGCTGCAGTGGAATCCGCAGCGCCACATGCTCGCGAGCATCGGCTCGAACACGACAGTGTTCTGGACGCCTGGGACCCTGTAGCCCTCACGACTTGAGCGCTCGCGAGATACGGGAGCTGCTATCGTTAGACGAGGTGCGCGAACACGAGCGAGGATGCTTTGGATGAAGGTGTCTGCTCTGGGCAGTGTGATCATTGTGATGGGCAGGATCTAGTGAGTAGTGCGGACGCACAGGGAGGTCTATAGCACCTGCTTGAGGTGCTTGAAGAAGTCGCGGAACGCGTCCTTCGGCTCCTTGTTCGCGGGGACGTAGTGACCGCCAGCGTGCAGGAAGAGCTTGGGGTCGACAAAGCCCGCTGCCAGGCTCTTGGAGCTCTCGGGCGCCACGACAGCGTCCGTCTCGCCGATCACGTGCAGCGACGGGAGCTCGAGTTTGAGCTCCGGGTTGCCGTACTGCGGGTCCCGCGACTGCGGCGCCGAGACGAAGATGCCGAAGCGGAACGGCGCCGGCCAGTCTTCCGGCTTCTCGTCTGATGCGGCAAGCGAGTAGTTCGACGCCAATGAGTCAGTCGATGCCTCCAAGCAGGAGCACACCATAAGCAGCACGTACGCTGGCGCTGCAAGACGAGCGAGGCGATGGTGCCGCCCTGGCTGAAGCCGAACACGCCGTCGAACGGCCCCTGCTCGCGGCAGATCTTCGCGATGTACTCGATCGACTCGTCGACCAGCGAAAGCGTGACTTTGCCCGAGTCCGCGTCTACGTGGAATCCGAACCACGACAGCTGCTGCTGCTGCTCGCCGTCTGCCTGCGCAGTATCGCCGCTCTGCTCCCTCTCGCTGCATCACAGCCACAGTCCACACTCTTGATCAGACTCCCCACCTGCAAGCTCATTGCATCCAAGTAGCACGCACGCGCTGGAGTCCTTGGCGAACGGGTCGTTCTGGATCACGATCGGGGCGTCGACGCACACTGCGCATCGCACAGAGTGAGTGGCGTGCAAGCATTCGCCATGCTAAGCAGGGCATTGATGCGCATTACCGAAGTCCACGCTGGACTTGAATGCTCGCCGGAACGCGGCGATGCGGCCGCGCAGCGTCTCGCCGTTCTGCGCGTAGCCGTGCAGGCAGAGCACGCGGAGCTTGTCGGTCGCGGCCATCGTGTTGATGTATGGAGCTCCTCGTGTGCTCAAGACCTGGCCGATTGGCGAATGCCTCCATGTTTGCGTCAGAGCAAGGCCGTATTGGCTGCTGCCACCAACGCGTGTCTCATTGATGACGTCATCATAATGCATTCAGGTACTCTGCGCACAGACTGAAAGTGTAGCCATGTCAGTTCGACTACCAAGTTGCGAGCTCTCCACCACGCAGCACAGCGCTCACGCTCATCCTCTGAACGGAGTCGTGAGGACGTGCGGCAGGTCCAAAAACGCCAGCAGCGCGTCAGTCTGCGGGTTCCCGATGTCGAACTCGTACTTCTCGCCGCTCTCCTCGCCAAGCGGAGCTGCGGTCATCACGAACTCGGACAGCCACTCGCCGCGCATCTTGTTCGCGAACTCGGCACTGCCAAACACCTCGTCGAGGCGAGCTTCGATCCAGTCGAGGTCGAGCTCGAGTCTTTCTGTCGGCAGAGCGACTCGGCCTCTGCTGCGCGACGCCAAGTGGTGCGTTGCACGGAGGATCGCGAGCCACTCGGCATCCATCAGCACTCGGATGTCATCGTCGCCGTCACGCCCGTCCGTAGCTGGAATGTCGGCGACTTCCAAGCATGCAACACCAGGGAGACACTTGCTCAGCCCGAGGAAGTGCGTGTGCTGCGGATGTGTCCGCTCGTCGCCTCGATCACCGTCACCATCACCAGCTCGTCCAGAGCCAGCGTGCTCCACCAGAGCCTCGAATCGGATGTGCATGTGTCCAGCGATCCATCTCACCGGCCGAAGCCTCTTGAGCAGACGCTCACCGCCAGGATTACCGAACCGGTTCGTGTTGATGCTCTCGCGAAAGTCTGGCCGTGCTTCCAGCAGCGCGTCGCGGTCGCCATGGTCTTCGATGTGCGCTGGCCAGTCGTGCGACAAGAACACGTCCAGTCGACGAACACCACCATCTAGACCCGTGGAGCTGCTTGATCTCGTCGGTATCAGCGTACTTGTGGCCAAGTGCGAGAGCTGGAACTCCTCGAACTCGCGCACGCAGTACACGCTCTTGAGTGTGGCCGGCGAGAATGGCGGCTTCTCGAAGTGGCCTTTGAAGAAGTGCTTGACGTAGTAGATACCCGACATACCCGCGATGCGGATCCCCGCGACATTGATCACGCCCGCGACACCGAGAAAGAAGATGTTAGGGGCGACCCACCCGCCGTAGCGTAGCTCCATGAGGTAGTTTGACGCCTCGTGGTTGCCTCCGATGAAGACCGTGAGCACAGACGCGCGCTTCTCACCGCGGTAGTACTCGTGGAATGCGTTCATGTGGTGGTACTTGGGCGGGCTCGCCTTGCACTTGAGGTCGTTCGTGTTGCGGAGACTCTCGAAGTCGCCGCAGCAGATGATCAGGCGAATGCACTCTCGAGGCGTTGCCGCCGCGCTGTTCAGCCGGTCCACTTCCGCGTAGACCGCATCCAGCTCGCCGTGCGTGCAGCCCACGAGTGCAACCTTCATTGTTGTCGATACTGCTGCTGAGGAAGTCTTGCTTGATCTACTGAAGAACTGGCAAGACAAATAATGAGCTCCTTTCAACTCCCTTGCTCGGGATGGCGCATGATGTGTACCCACCAGCACTCACAACTCGAGCGTGCGACAGCGATGCTCAGCTGGTGGATCGCTGTCCCTCAATGCTTTCAAGCAGGTCAACAATGCGCTCGAGAACAGATGCGCAGACGCTGACGCTATGGCCGTCACTTAGCTGCTCTGCTCTCATGTCCTGGGTTGACTCCGTTAGTTCACTGAGAGTCAGACTCTGGGGATCCGCTGAACGATCTCCACCGAGAGAAGGTGTTGGGGAGTCTGCGTCAGCAGTGTCCTTGATGCCTTGTGGTGGTGGTGGCGCTGCTTGATCGTCTTTGACCAACTGCGTATCGAACTCGGCATCCGACTGCCGCTCTTCAGTGATGCTCACAAGGTCCGGCTGAATGAGCACCGTGGGCGTGGCGTCGACAGTGGCGGATGGGGAACTGACAAACGCTTCGTTGTGACGGTCATCGACTTCAAGTGGAGTCAGCTCGTTTACACGCGCTTCTGTCGTTTGAGCGTCGCCGATTTCGATCTCGTTCATTGGTAGGAGCTCGTGTGTTGCTGGTGTCGCGTTCATAGAAATCACTGAGTCTGCTGAGACTTGACCAGGTTCGCTCTTCTCGGCAACTGGATCAGGATCAGAAATGTCGACGGGACTGTCCAGAGCGAGCATGTCCTCCCCTTGCTCTGCAGCTGCACGCAGCAGATCATCGATGTACGCCTCCGTGTCCGCCTCGATCGATTCTATCTCAGTGTCGATCGGATCATCGGGCAAGGTGCCCTTGTTTCCGCTTGTCGATGAACCAACCGGGTCATGATGAGATGCGTCTCCAGCACTGCTGTTGTTCGTCTGGTTAGTTGGTGCACCTGTTGAAGGCTGTTGTGGTACATCGGTGATGGAGGCGGCGGCGAATTGATCGTTCTGCATGTTGTGAGACTCGGACGACGGAGCCACAGACAGCTTGTCGCCAGCTCCCGTTGTATCACCTTCATGTGAAGACACGTCTGCGATACGCTTCGCTGCTGCTGCTGCTGTGTCTCCACTCACGCTCACTGGTGGTAGTACCGCCAACTGGAGCAGATCATCAGTGCACTGCTTCACGTCCTCTTTGAGCACACTCTCCTGTGCAAACTGAGTTGGAGCGCTGGTGTCTGCTTCGGCTGGGATGGACTCGATCTTGGCCGCTTGAGACTCATTCGTCGGAGACGGCCCTCGCACATGTTCGTGCACTTGAGGCGATGTAGTGTCGGTCATAGTATCGGTACTCGAGACTTGCGCTGCTTGCGTATCATCGATGGTCCCATCTCGAGTGGAAGTGATAGCATCAGGAGCACGTGGTTCGCTGCACGCTACAGGATCCGAGGCCTGTGCGACCTCAGCTGTTGAAGGTTCTGCGTCAACCGTTTTGGTGCTTGCTAGCTTGTCAAGCTCGATCAACTTGCTTCGTTCCACTTGGACAGCCAGTGCTGCGCACACAGCCGTGTCTCCGATCGCGAGGAGAACGCTTCGGACAAACGCGACGACAGCGCGCCATTCCGCTCGTGCTGCCGTCGCGACCGCATCTTCGATCTTCATATGAACTCGGTCGTGCTCGAGAAGCGCCGTGTAGATCGCATCTCGCACTGCTTCTCGTGCTCTCATCGCACCTGCGTACGACTCGTTGGACTCGCGGAAGCGCGACACTGCATCCTCTTGAACCATCGCTCTGGTCTCGCGGACGATCGCCTCCTGCTCCACCTGCCACCGACGCTTTTCAGCAAGCCAGTCGTTCATCAGCTCGAACTCTTTCTCGTCGCGCTGCTCCTCCTGCTGAATCCGGCACAGTCTCTTCAATTGCTGATACTTCGTCTGCTTGCGCTGGAACACGATCGTCATGAAGGGCTTCACGCGCATCCCGTGCTCCAGGATCGGGGTGCCAACACTATACGATTTCACGCGATCGAACTGGCTGTGAATGTACTCCGAGATGCCATCCCACTCCCACCACGGAGTCGACACGCGCTCTTCGACGTCAAAGGCGCTCTTGAGCGCACATGCCGATCGGGTCGACGAGTGGCACGACACCATGACCCATACCCCACCGGGCTGAAGACAGCGACTGATCTCTCGCAGAATCCGCTGGAGTTCATCGAAGTTGTCGTCGATCATTGGAGCGTACACGTAATTGGCCGCGACCATGTCCAAGACCGCTTTCGTGAACACACAGTCGAAGAAGGCGTCTGGGAAGCGCAACTCCGCCGCGTCCATCTCGAGAAAGCGCACGAATCGCTCGAGCTCCTTGCACTGGTCCCGTTGGCGCTGGAGCTTCGAGGCAGCAAGATCAACGCCGAACACGTGATTGTATCCGTGCAACACCATCTCCTTGCAGACCGTGGACGTCCCGCAGCCGAGATCCAAGAAGAAGTCGCGGCGACGAGGTACGTGTTCCAGCAGGATACCTTGTAGCCCACTGAACTTGACAAAGAGTTCGGGATCCTCGCTCACGAACTGCGGCTGGGCAACTGGAGGGTGCGAGTGTACAAGTGGTGGCTGCAGTCGAGCGAGGAGCCTGTGCGTTGCAAATTCGTCGCCCCGCTTGAGACTCCGCCGAGCTGATCGTTTGTGTTCTTCTTGCGCCAATGCCGAAGGCGCAACATTGTCAGGCTGCACAAAGTTGTCCTTGCTGTACGTTCGGCATTGTGGGTATCCATAGCCATCAGTGTAGTCCTCAAAATTGTGATCCCACTGGCCGCGCACAGCCATCGAGACGCTTGGTATGTTCTCGATCAGTCTTGGATCCGAGAGCTTGCACACACCGGACTGGGTGCTGAACGAACTTAATGAACTCGGGAACGAGTCTGCGATGCTCGACTCGAGATCTTCGACGCGCGCCGAGCTTTCGCTGATCTGGAGATCGCTAACGGAGCCGTCTCCACATGACTCGCTGATGTCGCTATCGTCACCGTCCCCGCCACCGCTGAAGCTGCTGTCGCTACCGGCCGACACTGACGCGGATCCTTTCCATAACGCCAACATATCGACATCCAACGCAACGCCACCACATGACTGGATCTCCGATCCGCTTCCGCCTGCACGATTGCCTTCCGAGTCCGTCTCGGGCAGTACGCTGCAGTCAACCAAAGTGGAAAATGACGACACGAGCGACGACGATGCACTGGAAGAAGACGACTCGTTGTCAGCTGCATCATCCTCTTCTCTGCTGCTCCTCGAGCTCTGGTTCGACTCCCAGATCCTTGCACAGTGCCGAGTTTTCTCCTTTTCGGCAGTGACACTTGCTCTGGCATTCATAGCAGCATCTCCATCGAGTTCGCGCTTCTCCAAGTTCCATTGCGTGACGATCTCTTGAGCTGAGGCGTCACCAGTCATAGAAACCTGCGCCTTGCTTCTCGTTCTCGAAGTGTCTTCTCCGTTTTCGGTCTGGTTCCCCGTGACATCGTGGTCCAAGTCCCTCTTCAGTGCTCCGTCAGCATCGCTAGCCTCCAGCCACCACCACCGCTCTGGTGTCTTGCAGTCCGAGTACGAGTGAGTGTCGGCCATTGCACGCCCGCAGACCTCCGTCATGAAATGCCTTTTCAGGTTTCAGTCCCTAAAATTACCGAAACTGACTGCAGATATGGGTATATTACAATACATAGATTATATGTATACTTTTATTCGATGTATAACCAGTCGCAGATGATGATGAGGACGCACGAAGTGATGATCACGTCACCTCCGTCATTCCTCTTCTTGAGCTCCCGCGCGACCACCTCGCTTCCCTCAACAGCCCAGCAGCTCGCAGCGCATGACGGTCGACGACTCGCATTCGCTGCGCAGCGCCGACAGCGAGCGCGAAGACGCGGTGCCGGCGCGCCCGGGACTGCTCTCGACCGCGTTCCTGCAGCGGATCCTAGGCGACGCCGTCGTCGTTGCGGGCTTCGAGTGGCAGGCGCTCGAGGTCGGCGTGATCTCCGAGGTTGTGGCCGTGCGCGTGTTCCTCGAGAGCGCGGAGGGCGAAAGCAGCAGCGAGCGGCAGCTGGTCGCCAAGTTCCTGCGCCCCGAGTTCCCGTTCGAGAGCATGTTCCTCGTCGAGTCCAAGTTCTACGCGAGCTTCGGCGCTGGAGACAGCAGCAGCAGCAGTGCTGGCGACAGCGCAGCATCGCTGCCGTTCGAGGTCCCAAAGCCCATCTTCACGTCAAATGTGCTCATCGTTCTGGAGCGCGTGCCGTCTGTCGAGACGCACACGTGCCTCCAGGGGTGTCCCGCGAGCCGCATCTCGGTGCTGGTGGACAAGCTGGCGCAGTTCCACACGCGTCTCTGGAGCTACGACTGCAGCGGGCTGTCGGTACCCGCGGGCATCGGCAGCAACCTGAGCGGGGAAGCGAAGAAGGAGAAGTTTCCTGACCTGTGGACCGCGTACCTGGACGACATCCCGCTCGAGAGCGACGACAAGTCCCGGCTCACAGAGCTATGCGAGCACCTGAGCGCGAGCACCGAGTTGCTGCAGCGCACGCACGAGCTGGTGGACAGCGGACCGCAGACGCTGATCCACGGTGACTACCACGTGGCGAACATCCTCTTCCTGAGCGGCGCTTCCGCTGACGACGAGCGCGTGTGGCTGCTGGACTGGGCCACATGCGGCAAGGGGAACCCGATGCGCGACCTCGCGTTCTTCTTTATCGTGAGCGTGACTGAGCGCGACCGGCGCGAGCAGGAGCAGCGCAGCCTGGAGCTCTACCACTCGACGGTCCAGACCGAGTGCCTGGCGGGAAATGGTACAGACGCAGCTGCCACGCTGAGCCTGGCGGACTGGACGCGCGAGTACAAGGTGTGCGTGCTGAACCAGTTCCTGATCCTCGTGGTGTACGACCACCTGAGCAAGCACCTCGCGGCAAACGCCAAGACCGAGAAGCTGCGGCACGAGCTGGACGCGCACTTCCGTGCCGTGAACTTGCGCGCGTGCTTGTCGGTGCTCGACAACCTGCGCGGCGGCAGCAAGGAGATCGACGAGCTCTTGTCTTGAGGAGATGATGACCTTCACCTTTGGTTCACGTTTTCGCGAGATGGCATGATCAAGTCGCAAAATTTGAGATGGTTTCTAAATTTCAGCAATCCTTTTTTGTCTTGATTTCAGTATGCTCCTATCCGTTTCTATTGTATAGTTGCTCAAAAGAATCGACGCTTTTCGATATAAGCATGTCGTATGTTTATGACGTACTCGACAGCCTCGGTTTTTACTTCTCTATGCATCCATCACATATCGCGATTGGCGCTCAGCTCAACAGGTGCCTCAGCAGCAGCAGCAGCCACTCGACGCTCTCGACGTTCTCGACACTCTTGACGCCCCCCTCGCCCTCCACCGCACGCACAGGATGGCCAAGTCGATCCCCAAGCCGAACGCGGCGATCGACGCTGTGCTCATGCTCATCTTCGCGGCGGAGCTCGTGGTCATCGGCCGCACGCTGCTCGAAACCGACCGCGAGATGCTCGGGTACCTACTCGCGCTCATCGTGGTCGTGGCCATCGCGGTCGCGGTCACCAAGTACGCGTTCGCGGTGGGTGGCGGCTGGTTCTCGCGCACGTTCCTGCAGCACCTCGGCGACCCGCTCAAGAAGGCCGTGACCATGAAGAAGTGGTGTGACCAGTCGTGGCAGCTCGTCATCCACGTGTCCATGACGATCTTCGAGCTCGTCGTGCTCGCGGACGAGACCTGGTGGCAGGACACCACGACGCGTGCGTACCCTGCACTCTCTTTATGCTGGATACAGTATGTGTGCTGACGTCGTTTGTGCTTGGATGGCGATGGCGGGTGTTGCTGCAGTGTGGAACCAGGGCACGGCCACGGGCGTGTTCCCGGAGCAGAAGTTCCTCACCAAGCTGCTGTACATCACCCAGCTGGTGCGTATATGTGTTCGTGCAATGGCTCTCGTGCGTCTCGCTTCGCGCTGCTTCTCAAGCGCATTGCGACGCACATCACAGTGCGACTGACTCGTGCGGCATGGGGTGTATGCACGCGCACTCTTGCAGGCGATCTGGATCTACACGGCGTTCTCGTGCAAGTTCCTCGAGGAGATTCGCAAGGACTACTTTGTGATGATGACGCACCACGTCGTGACCATCGCGCTCGTGACGTGGTCGTACGTGGTGGGCTTCCTGCCGGTGGGCGTCATCGTGCTGCTGCTGCACGACCTCTCGGACATCCCGCTCGACATGCTCAAGATGGCCAACTACCTCAAGCTCGAGGGGCTGCGCGGGCTGTTCGTGAGCGAGCTGCTCTTCGTCGTGGTCTTCGCCGGCTGGATCCACCTGCGCATCTACACGTACCCGACGAAGCTGCTGTACACGACGCTCGTGGAGAACCGCGAGGCATCGATGACGATGGAGGACGCGCACGACTGGACGAACCTGTTCCCGAACCCGGGACCGCCGTCATGGCTCTTCTTCAACGTGCTGCTCACGACGCTGTACTGCCTGCACATCTGGTGGGGGCTGCTGCTTGTGCGCGTGGCGGTCGGGACGCTCACGAAGGGCGCCCACGAGACGGGCAAGGCCGAGTACGAGGGCACGTCGTCGGACTCGGAGCCGGAGACCACGAAGGAGGACTGAGGTGTGTCTGCCGAATCACGAGCAGGAGCGAGGGAAGCGACCCGAGGGATCGAGAGCAGCAGCAGCAGCGCAACCATCGACAGCCAGAAGCTGCTGCTCCGTGCCCAGTGTCGCGACTCATTCCTAGGCAGTGGAGGACACTTTACAGCATCATAAAGTGTCCTACTAGACCCTTTTTTGTTCATATGTGACGTGTGAGAATGGTGTGGTCCACCTTGATGTTCCCCTCGTGTACCAGTCAACCAGCGAGGACGAGCACAGTCGTCAGGAGTTAGCTGCTCGTGAAGCTGCACTTGTGCGCTTCCCAAGCAGCAGTCCAAGCCTCAAGCAGCGTCAGCAGCCGACGCCCAGAGCGATGGTGACGATCAGCGACATGGAGCTAGCGGCCGCGGTGCTGGACATCGTGCCGCTGCTGGACCTGGAGGTCGTGACGATCCGCATCGTGATGCAGAAGCTGGCGGCGCACTTTGGCGTCGACTACAAGGACATGCTGGAGCACAAGCCCGCGATCAAGAAGCTCGTGATGAGCAACCTTGGCGCTGACGACGAGCATGAGAAGGAGAACGTCGCCGCCAAGCGCGTGAGGAAGTCGAACCGGATCTCCGACGATGACGAAGACGAGGAGGGCGACGAGGAGGAGGACGAGGAAGAGGATACTGAAGAGCAGGAGGAAGAGGAAGAGCAGGCGTCGGACGACTCGGAGAGCGACGCGCCGAAGAAGCGGAGGCGCAGCAGTGTGCGTGGCGTCCGCTTGCAGACTATGCGGCGCTGAAAGGGAGCGCTCAACTGTGGTGTCTGTGGATCGTGTCGGTCATGATGGATGCAGCCGAAGGCAGCGTCGGCGAAGCGCAAGGCGAGCGCGAAGAAGGCGACACCGCTGGCGAAGAAGGCCACACCGCCGGCGAAGAAAGCGCGGCAGAACGCAGACTCACCCGGTATGGCGGCCCTGAAGGACATGGCTCGCGCTGCGCGTCTCCTCTCGTACGTTGCGTGCGAGTGTTCAGTGGTTGAGGATCGGAGTCCGTGGAGGGTGACGATTGTGTGGAATGTGTGTGTGTGCCTCGACCGATGATCGGGCGCAGTCCACGAGTGTACGCGGCGCTGAAGAAGCTCGAGACGGAGGCCGAGCAGGAAGAGCTCATCCGGGACCTGCTCAGCAACAACGGCATCCGCTTCAGCGGCAGATATCCGCAGAAGCGCGAGATCGACAGCGTGCGCAAGAAGAAGGACCTTGAGAAAGACATGGAGGGCATCGACACGAGCCTGATCATCGACGACACGAGCGACCGCCCACGACGCGCGTCGCGGAGCGCTGGCGTGTCGTACACTGACCAGCTCTACAACAACGCAGCCTCTGACGAGGAGGCGCAGGTGAAGCCTGGGAAACAAGGAGACGACGGCGACGACGAAGGTAGTTCGAAAAACAAGAGGAAGCCTGCTGCAGGACACAAGAGATCCGAGGAGGAGGAGGAGGAGGAAGAAGCCGATGACGACGCGTTCGAAGAGAACGACTTGGACTCGTCGGAAGCCGAGTTCTGAAGCTCTCGTAGAGCGAATCAAAGGTGTTGCGTGAGAACGAATTGAGCCGCAGTCGGTCGCGCAGGAACTCGCCGTCATGTACTCGCGCATTCGACTTCACGAGACCTGAAGAGCACCGAGTTGCTACACAGCAGTAAACTCCAGGACCCCTCGAGACCTGATCGTGGACTATTTTGAACGCAAGCGGATCCGCGTATCTTCACTTGACACCTTCGAGGACTTGTCCGCGGCCCTTGTCGTGTCTGAGGAGGAGACGACTCGACGGTCGATACATGTTCGAAGATGGCGGCTCGATGAGGCCCTCACAGTGACATCCACGAACTCGGACGCACAGCTCAACTCGATCCACTCGACCTACTTCAAGCGCCGAGGTGATCGACTGCCAGTCATGGACTCGATCTTTCGGCGGTGGACGACGAAGTCGCATGCGACCGACGAGGAAGCAGCTCCATCATCGCTCGACACCCATGAAAAGGGCGGAGAACCGCACGAGTTCGCCAGCAGCAGCAACCAGAACAACGACACCTACAGCAACCAGCACGAAGAGCGCCAAGATGAGCTCGCTGGCGCAGACGCCGAGTGGGTCTTCATCGACGAGCCTGTCGGGTTCTTCTTCCCGAAGATCAGGAAACAGCGGCAGCTCCTGGAGCTCGACCAAGTGCACCACGTGCTTCACTACGCGCGCTACCGCCATGCGATGCGGATACACGACATCAGCCTCGTCACCTCTGTCGAAGAGGTCACCGCCGACGGCCGACGCCAGTGGTGGATGACAGTGCAGGACCCGAGCACACTCCAGGTCTGGGTCGTGCACTTCCCGTCTCGCGTCCGTCTCCAGGTCTGGGTTGACTTGCTCCGCTCTGTCGTGCGGGCAACGGGCGGCCGCGCGATCGTGAGCGACGTGGTGCGAGCCACCGAGCTCGACCGCCAGCGACGTCGCAGCTCCGCTTGTATCGCGATCGTCCGGCACTTGGAAGAAGCCGCTGGCGGCATCTGGGGACCAGAGGCGCGAGTGGAGGAGGGCATCCGCGGGTGCCGCGACGTCGCCATCGCCGTATCCTAATACACTGCTGACCTGCTCGCTGTCTTGACCACCGCTGGACCTGGAAGACACCACCACCACTCACCACTCGATCATCCTTCTACCGCACGAGCAGGAGCTGGAGCACACGAGGTCGCGTCTGGTGAACCCATCCTGCAAGGCTGTATTGAAAAAGTCTACCGAGCTTTCCAAGTCCCCTCGCATCTACAGTCGGCGGCGGCAGTAGCGATCACGCAGGCGCTCGCGTCCCTGGCGTCGAGTCGAGTCGCGGCGGCTCGGCGGTCAGTTCCCCTGCGCGCGCTGCGCTACCTGCTGCTGCTGCTGTTGACTGCTGCTGTTGCGTCTGCTGCTGCGTCGTCGTCGTCGGTGGTCAACTAGCGGCTTAGTTAGCCGGCACGCCGCCGCCCGACTTGAGGCGCAGCTGCGCCTGGCGCTTGCGGGTGACCTTGACCTCCTTCTTGTCGTCGCTCTTCTGCACGTTGTCGCGCTTCTCCGTCAGGATCAGCTCAATGTGCGCCGGGTTGGCCATGTAGGGACCGATGCGGCCGTGCGCGCGGTACGTGCGGCGGCGCTGCTTGATCGCGGCGTTCGCCTGCGCGTGCGACACGTAGAGCTTGTCCGTGTCGAGGCCTTTGACCTCGGCGTTCGCCTCGGCGTTCTTGACAAGGTCGAGGATGATCTTGGTCGCCTTCTGCGGCCACTTGCACTTGTCGCCCGGCGCGTTGCGCAGCTTGCCCTGCGCGTGGCGGCCGCAGCCGCCCGTGAACTTGGTGAACGGCACCGCCTGCTTGTACTCGAGCACGGCCTGCAGGAACGACTTGGCCTTGCTCAGCGGCATGCCCTTGATCGCGTGCGAGACCTCGCGGCAGTGCTTGAAGTGCACGCGCAGGTGCGAGCCGCGCGCCTTGGCGGCGCGCTGGGCATCCTCCGGTTCCTGGCTGTACGACGGCATGACTTGCTTCACGTTTGGGTTCTAGAAACTGGCGCCGCGGTCATTGCGCGGCACGAGCCTGAGGCGCTCTCAGCGCTCTCAGCTCCCCAGCCATTCAAAGTGCGAGGTTGCGCGAATGTCGTTCTAAAATGGAGCACTCTGATTGGCCGCATGGCTATACTTGCTTACAGTATAGTGTTGCACATTCAGTTTGATCAAAGTAGTGAAAAAAATAAAAGACTGCGGTACTGCACTTGATGTGGCCAACACAGAATGATGTGGTCCACCACAGATCATTGTACCGTATTTCCTAGTTTTACTCACTATCAAATTCCAACAGATAGTGCAGCACTATACTTTAATCAAGTGTTGTCATGCGGCCAATCAGAGACCTGTGCACGGTTCGACGGTTCAAGCGAACCGTGAAATAATGGGACCGTGGTATCATGGGTATACAATTAAGTACGGTGAATAGTGATGAAAACAAGGTTGATCACATCCTCCCTCGGTTATATCACCAGTCTTCTTGAAGGCTCTTTTTTGGCGCCATCTTGGAAAGCTCCCGCCAAAACAGCGCGAGCCGAACGAGCACTTGCGAGTTCCGTTCGTGCACGCCACTGCTGCGCGCACAACCATGGGGAGCGCGTCGAAGCCCAAGCAGCAGAAGTCGCTGCTGAGCTTCTTCAGCCCGTCGGCGAGCGCTGCGGCGAACAAGGCGACGTCCACGACCGCCGACAGCGCCGCCAGTGCGACCAAGAGCAGTGGCGGCGGCGGAAGTGCTGGCGGCAGCAGCAAGAAGCGGTCGGCGCCAGCGAAAGACACCGCGGCGACGCGCAAGCGCATCGAGTTCTCCCCCAAGCTCAAGAAGAAGGCGGATGAGGCAGAAGAAACTGACAGCGCGAAGGAGGCGGTCGACAACAAAGCGAGTCCAGCCGAGGAAGCTGGGAAGCGCAAGCCATACGAAGACTTTCTCGGCACCAGCTCCGAAGAAGACGACGACGACGAGAGCGGTGCCAGCAAGCGACTCAAGCGGAATCGTCACCAGAGCAAGAACGACGCGGATGGCGCTGTTCCGATGCAAGTGGACGACTCTGCGCCGAAGAGTTCGCGACCGCGGACGACGAAGGTGATCGTCGACGACGACGACAGCGACGAAGAGGCAGCAGATCAGGACATGAGTGGCTCTACGAAGCCGCAAGCGCGTGTGCGTCAGCGCGTCACGCGCAATGTCGTGAGCAGCGACGAGGAGTGGGATCCGAGCACGAAGAACGGAGCAGGCGACGAGGAGTCCGAGTTCAGCGCGTCTGCGAGCGACGGCTCCGATGACGACGACGATGACGAAGAGGAAGAAGAGGAAGAGCAGGAGGAACCAGCGAAGAAGCGCCGGAAACCTGCAGTGGCAACGGCGAAGAAGAGTGGGGCGACTCCAGCGAAGAAGTCCGGACCGGCGTCGTTCCTGTCACCACCTCCTGCTGCGAGGAAGGTCGGCTCTTCAACGCCGTCATCCTCGGCCAAGAAGTCCCCAGCGGCAGCATCTTCTGAACCGAGCAGCTTGGCGAGTGAGAACACTGCTGGTACCGCGTCCGGCGCTGGGTCGCACACCCACGACTCGCTGCCGTTCCTGCGCGAGAAGCGCCGCGACATCAACGGCAACAAGCCCGAGTCGCCCGAGTACGACTCCCGCACACTGCTTGTGCCGCCCGAGTTCCTCAAGAAGGAGACGCCGGCGATGGTGCAGTGGTGGGACGTCAAGGCGCGCAACATGGACACGGTGCTCTTCTTCAAGGTCGGCAAGTTCTACGAGCTGTTCCACATGGACGCAGACGTGGGCTTCAAGGAACTCGGGCTCATTTACATGAAGGGCGACAAGGCCCACTCGGGGTTCCCCGAAACCGCGTACGCCAAGATGTCGTCGCAGCTCGTGGAAAAAGGCTACCGCGTCGCGCGCGTGGAGCAGACCGAGACGCCCGAGATGCTCAAGGAGCGCAACGCGAGCTCCAAGACCAAGGCGAAGGTCGTGCGGCGCGAGATCTGCTCGCTGCTCTCGGTCGGCACGCACACAAACAGCTATCTCGACGCGCGGATCTCGTCGTCTCAGGACCAGCAGGCGTCACGGAAGCTCGTGGCGCTCAAGGAGCAGGTCGATGCTGCGACGAAAGCGATCCGGTTCGGGATCTGCATGGTGGACTGCGCCACGGGCGCGTTCCACTTGGCGGAGTTCGACGATACGGAGCAGCGAGATCGCCTCAAGACGCTGTTCGCGCAGTTCCACGTCGTGGAGATCGTGAGCGAGCGCTTCGGGCTGTCGGAGGACACGAAGATGGTCGTCAAGTACGCAGTGCCGTCTGCGATCCGCAGCGAGCTCCGCGTCGGGAAGGAGTTCTGGGACGCGAACCGCACAGTGGACGAGATCGAGCGCGCGGGGTACTTCACGGAGAAGGGATGGCCGGCAGAGGTGCTCGAGTTCCTCGAGGTCGACAAGACGCCACGAGCGGACGGCCAGCTCGCGATCAGCGCGCTTGGCGGCTGCATCTGGCACCTGCGGCGAAGCATCATCGACCAGGAGCTGTTGTCGCTGTGCAACTTTGGACGGTACAAGCCCTCGGACGAGCAAGCGCGCGAGCTGAGCATCGACGCCGCTGTGGCGAGCTCCAAGGCGGAGCTGGCGCAGCACTACGTCGTGCTGGACTCGCAGACGCTGCAGAACCTCGAGATCCTGAACAACAGCTTCAACGGCAGCCGCGCGGGTTCCCTGATCGACATCATGGACAAGACTGTGACGAGCTTTGGCAAGCGTATGTTCCAGGACTGGGTCGTTAAGCCGCTCTGCAAGGTCTCGGAGATCAATGAGCGGCTCGACGCGGTGGAGCAACTCGGACAGCAGCATGAGCTGATGACGGAAGTGCGGTTGAGTCTGCGCAAGCTGCCGGATCTCGAGCGCCTGCTCTCGCGCATCCACGCGCTCGGCTCGGCGCACCGCTCGAAGGAGCACCCGGACAGCCGAGCGATCATGTACGAGTCCAAGACGTACAACATCCGCAAGATCCGGGACTTCCTCGCCGTGCTCAACGGCTTCGACGTCGCGATGGATCTCGTGCGCGGGTATGGGCCGCGCTTCGCGCAGTTTGCATCGCCGATTCTGCGCGTGATCCTGAAGAGCAGAGACGAAAGCGACGCGGCAGCGGCGTCCTCCGACGCATCGCAGGGCGAGCCGCTTGGACACTTTCCCGACTTGCGCGAGAAGCTCGAGTTCTTCAAGCGCAGCTTCGACCAGTCTGTCGCGAAGGAGAGCGGCGTGATCGTTCCGCCCGAAGGCTTCGATCCGGAGTACGACGACGCGTGCGCAGACATCACTCGCGTCGAGGAGGAGCTGCAAGAGTACCTGCAGGAGCAGCGCACGGCGCTCAAGTGCAAGTCGGTCGTGTACTGGGGCGCGAAGAAGGAAGACCGCTTCCAGCTGGAGGTCCCGGAGAGCGCCGTGAGCGCCAAGCAGCCGAAGGAGTACGAGCTCAAGTCGCGCAAGAAGGGGTACAAGCGCTTCCACACGCCGCGGATCCGCGACTTGCTCGCGCAGCTCGCAGCCGCAGAGGCGCGGAAGGACGAGGCGCTGCGCGATCAGATGCGCAAGGTGTTCCACAAGTTCGACGAGGACTACAAGTACTGGATGAAGGCGGTGCAGTGCCTGTCGGTGCTCGACTGTCTGCTGAGTCTGGCGCTCGTGAGTAGCCAGAGCGACGGGTACATCAAGCCCGAGGTCGTCTCCGCCGTCGCTGGCAACAACGGCGTGCCGTTCATTGACATCGAAGAAGGCGTGCACCCGTGCGTGGCGCAGACGTTCGACGGCGACTTCATCCCGAACGACGCGCAACTCGGCGTGGCGGACAAGGGCCAGATGATCCTGCTGAGTGGCCCGAACATGGGCGGTAAGTCGACGCTCCTGCGGCAGACGTGCGTGCTCGCGCTCATGGCGCAGATCGGGTGCTTCGTGCCGGCGCAGAAGTGCCGCATGAGCCCCGTGGACCGCATCTTCACGCGCATCGGCGCCTCGGATCGCATCCTTGCGGGGCAGAGTACGCTCTACGTCGAGCTCGCCGAGACCGCGACGATCCTGCAGCACGCGACGAGCCACTCGCTCGTGATCCTCGACGAGTTGGGCCGCGGCACGTCGACGTTCGACGGCACGGCGATCGCGTACTCAGTGGTTGAGCACCTGCTGCACCACGTGAAGTGCCGCTCGATGTTCGCGACGCACTACCACTCGCTCGTCGAAGAGTACACCGAGAGCGAGCTCGTGTCGCTCGGCCACATGGGGTGCATCGTGGACCCGGCGAACGACCGCAAGGTGACGTTCTTGTACAAGCTCGAGGACGGCATGTGCCCCAAGAGCTACGGGCTCAACGTCGCGATGCTTGCGAAGCTCCCGGACGAGGTGATCGAGCTGGCGGCGCGCAAGTCGGAGCAGTTCGAGCTCTCGCTGCAGCGGAAAGCGTCCGAGCACGACGCCGAGGCAGAGGAGCTTGTGCGCAAGGTGCAGCAGGTCCTCGCGCAGAGCAGCGTCGACGTAGAGGCGTTGACCGCACTGTGGAGCCAGCTGCAGTCTGCGTGAGTGCTCACGTACATCTATATGGACCGGGTGAACGGACCAAGGGACAGAGAGAGAGAGAAAGAGAAGACGAAGAGCTCTCGTGACAAACACACTTCTTACTATTTGCCAGACGAAGGCTCTCGACTTCGTGCACTCCTCGCATCCGATCTGCATGAGCTGAACGAAGCACACTGCATGGTAGCAGCACAGCACGGCCACGAGGCAAGTCACCGAGGTACTCTGTGCATCCATGTATTCCGTGAACCGAGAGCCGTGTAGGTGACCCTCTTGCTCTCTCACCGCGACTACCGCTTCCGTTCCAAGACTTGGACGTGACAGTGTTCGATGCCAACCACCGTCAGCTTCGACTTGGCTCGCTCGTTCGCTTTTTTCATGCAGAGCCTCTCGGCGCGTTACGGGATGGCTGAGCACATGAGGTAGTCCTTGAACGGCCCCGTGGTGATGGTCCTGGTCTTGCAGAAGCGGCACTGCGAGTCGCGACAGCCAATGCCACCAGCCGCGCAGCGCTTGTCGGCGTAGATGCTGAGACCGCTGGCAGCGTCGCCCGAGGATGGCAGCGGGCACACGACGGGGATGTCGCAGCTCTGCAGGTAGGAGTTCTTGTGCGTCGGGACCGTGGCGCAACGGCGGCATCCTGCGAAGCACCCGGGGAGGCTTTGGCTCAGACACCGCGTATCAGCGACAACAGAGATCGCGAGGAATACATCAGCAGCGGACGGAGGTGGACAGGTGTCGACGCTAAGAGATCCGCCGATCGGTTCGTTCAGTGCTGGAGCCGTCGGTGTTGGCGTCGTCGGTGCTGAAGTGGTTGGTGCTGGAGTGATTGGCTTTGCCGTTGTCGGTGTCGGAGTGGTCGTCGCTGCACTTGTTGGACAAGGGAGCAAGTGCTTCGACTGGTCCGAGTCACGGGTCTTGCACAGGCGGCACGTATCGAGGAAGCAGCCAAGTCCCGGATGCGTCTTACACGACGTATCACAGTACACAGAGATCCCGACGTTCTGATCGCCTAGCGACACGGACAAGATGCACTCCGCAGTCGATTTGGTCGGAGCAACTGAAGGGGTCACTGGCGCCAGAGTCGGAGTCATTACTGACGCAGGAGTCGGAGTTGCTTCTGGCGCAGGAGTCGGAGTCGCTTCTGGCGCAGGAGTCGAGGTCACTGGTGCCCGCGTTGCAACTGCTGGTGTCAGTGTTGGAGCCACTGACACCGGCGTTGGAGCCGCTGGTGTTGAGGCTGGAACGGTGCCGTCACAGCTGCGGAAGTGTTGCGACTGTGGTGTGTTTCGGGTCTTGCAATAGCGGCAAACTTCCTCGAAGCAGCCGACACCGCTGTCGAGCAAGCACGTCGCGTCATCGTACGCCGAGATACCGACGCCGCGGTCACCAGGAGACACCGCCTGCGCACACGTTCCGGAGCTTGGTGCGGGAGTCGCTGGAGTGGCTGTGGCAGGGGCCACTGCTGGTGTTGATGTCGGTGTCGCTGTCGGTGCCTGAGTGGATTCTACGTTGAACTGATCGCAACTGAGGAACGCAGACGACCTGTCCGAGTACGATGCGCGACAGAAGCGGCACACGCTCTCAAAACAGCCGATCCCACCGCCGACGCAAGTGGTGTCCGTGACGACGCGGATGCCAGCAGCAGCATCACCGGCTGAGGCAACGAAGATACACTCGCTGACACTGAGATGGCCTCCGATGGGCTTCTCGGTGGGTATCACCGTGGTCAGTGTTGGCGTTGGCGTCGGAGTTGGTGACTTCGGAGCTAGTGTTGACGGAGCAAGAGTCGTCGGTGCTGGCGTCTTCGGCACCAGGGTAGTCGGTGTCAGAGTCGTCGGATACGGTGTCGTCTGCGTAGACGGTCCTGGCGTAGTCGGGGTTGGAGTCATCACCGTTGGTGATGCTGTTGGCGGTGCAGTGACTTGAGGTAGACCAAACTCCGTGCACCAGCGGTACACCGAGGACTTGCTCGAGTCCCAATTCTTGCAGATGCGGCACTTGTCCTCGAAGCAGCCGATGCCCCCAGCAGTGCACGACGCATCAGCCACAACGCTAACACCGGCAGCTTCCGCTCGATGGTGGCATCGTCGAGCTTGACACTGAGCTTCCGATGAGCATGAGGTCATAGCAGCTAAGCCAGTGGGAGGACGATGGGGTGTCCCAGAGCTTGCAGAATCGGCACGTGCCCTTGAAGCAACCGAGACCGCCGTCAGCGCAGTGTGGGTCGGCAACAATCTGAATGCCCGCCGCCTTGTCTCCAGGAGAGACCACCTCGTCGCACGTTACGACATCCATTTGACCACCGATAGGTTCCTCCGAGTCGTCAGTGATGAGTGCTGGCGTGGGTGTTGGGCTTGGTGCTGGAACTGGTGCAGATACAGGAACCGGCGCAGGAACAGGAACTACCACCGAACTCGGCGCTGGAACTGGTACAGGACTTGACGCTGACACTGGACTTGGGACAGGACTCAGTACTACCATAGGAATTGGACTCGGAATTGGCATCGGACTCGGTACTGAACTCGGAACTGGCACCGGACTCGGTACTGGACTCAAGACTGGCATAGGACTTGGCCCTGGAATTGGCACTGGCGCAAAGCTTGGTTGAGGAACAAGAGCTGACACTGGGCTTGGCGCCGACGCTGGCTCTGGACTCGGAGCTAGCACCGACACCGGCACCGGCACCGGCATTGGGCTTGGTGCAGGGACAGAAGCTGGACTTGGAATCGGAGCGATGGTTGTCGGAGCCGGCGTTGGGCACGGCAGGTACATCGAGGAGCGCGTGTTCGGGAAGACCTGGCAGAAGCGGCAGCGCAGGTTGTAGCAGCCTTTAACCCCGTAGGCGCACGCTGGGTCTTCAGCGATGCCGAGACCGAGAGCGTTCGCGACCCCCGACGCGATTTCGCAGTTCGTCGATGTAGCACCAAAGTCTGCCGATCCAACGAACTTGTTGGCTGCAATCTGCTGCAGCAGCAGCGCGTACGTGACGGCCCCGAACGCGAAAAGCTTGGCCCCTGCGGAACTCTTGTGCGTCTCGGGTCGCGCCATCCTTGGAGACTTGGACTCGCGCTAGTTGGAGAAAGTTGGAGACTGAGCGACGGATGAGCGCCAGGCCCTGAGGAAACTGGGCCGCGACGAAGGCAGCCATTCGAGGGCGCGCTGCTGCTGCACGCTGAGCGCGACAAAAGGTCTGTTCGTTTTGCACCTCCAGGAGACTGGTGGGCTGGCCTACCTCGGCATGGTGAATGCTGCATGGTATCCCTGATTCTGCTGAGGAGCGGCGGCGGCCGTTAACGGCGTCCGAATCACCTCGCGGAAGATCAGTGATAGTGAACAACGTGCTGAGAACCGGACATCGCGAGTTGCCTCCGACCACCGCGATCGATCATCGACTCAGTGCTCCCCAAGTTTGTTCGAGTGCAGTCGCAAAGTCACGCCTTCCGAATGTCTGGAGTACTGAAGTGTAGACAACTTTTCATGATTCCAAATGGATTCCCACTCTTGACTTGATTTCATCAATCAACCAGCGAAAATGAGAGGAAAGTAGCATTTTCCACCAACTGCTAGTTATTCCACTTGAAAGAAGTGAAGCAATGGCTGGTGGAGGCAAGAGCGAGCTCAAGGCGCCGGCGGCCAAGAAGCGCCGCACGACCAAGGCGGCCGACGATGTGCCGCTCACGCTCGCGAAAGGTACGCTGCCTCGAGTTCGTCGCGCTCTTTCTTCTCTTAATGTGCGCTAAGCCCCGGCTCGCGCTTGCAACGCAGAGGTGGCGCCAGACGACGTCATGGACCCGCACGAGCTCGTGGCCAACACGGAGCTGCACAGCGCCACGCAGGCCAAGCTCTTCTTCGAGTGGCTCATCTTCCCCATGCCGCTCGCCGAGTTCTACGAGTCGTACTGGGAGAAGCGGCCGCTCGCGATCAAGCGCAAGAGCCCCAAGTTCTACGACGGGTGGTTCAGCAAGGACGAGATCGACCGCATCCTCACCGAGCACACGCTCGAGTACGGCGCCGACCTCGACCTGACCAAGTACGTCGACAAGACGCGGCTCACGCTCAACCCGGACGGTGCGGCCACCGCCAAGGACGTCTGGAAGCACTTCGCCGACGGCTGCTCCGTGCGCCTACTGTGTCCGCAGAAGTACTCGGACGGCATCTGGAAGATGCTCTCGATCCTCGAGGCCGAGTGGGGCTGCATGGCTGGCTCCAACACGTACCTGACGCCTAAGGGTACGCAGGGCTTCGCGCCGCACTACGACGACATCGAGGCGTTCCTGCTGCAGGTCGAGGGCACCAAGCACTGGAAGGTGTACGCGCCGCTGGACGAGAATCACACGCTGCCGCGCTACTCGAGCGGCAACTTTAAGCCCGAGGAAATCGGCAAGCCGATCCTCGAGGTCGACCTGGACGAGGGCGACCTGCTCTACTTCCCGCGCGGCTTCATCCACCAGGCGCGCTCGGCGGCGGACAAGCACTCGCTGCACGTGACCGTGTCCACGGGCCAGCAGAACACGATCGGGAACTTCCTCGAGGTGCTGCTGCCGGAGGCGGTCGCCTCGGCGATCAACAACAACGTGTCGCTGCGCCGCTCGCTGCCGCGTGACTACCTGAGCTACATGGGCGTGATGCACTCGGACCTGGAAGGCGACGAGCGCCGCGCGCAGTTCTCCGAGCAGATCAAGAGCGCGCTCAAGCTCGTGATGGGCGAAGGGATGGGCATGATGGACTCCGGCGCAGACCAGATGGCCAAGAACTTCCTCGTCGACCGCCTGCCGCCGTGCCTCGAGGACGAGGAGGAGAACTGCACGAGCGACAGCAGCCCGCTGCTCAAGATCACGGTCAACACGCAGCTCAAGCTGCTGCGCCACGACATCGTGCGACTCGTGGTCGAGGACGGCAAAGCCGTGGTGTACCACTGCCGCGAGAACTCGCGCCAGCACCACGAGACGCCCATCTCGCCGCTCGAGTTCGAGCTCGACGACGCCGAGAGCATCGAGTTTGTCCTGCAGAGCTACCCGGACTACTTCCGCGTCGGCGACCTACCGCACGAGGACCCGGCCGACCAGATCGAGCTCGCCAAGGCGCTCTACAAGGAGGGTATTCTCCTGTTCCAGAAACAGTGAGCGACCGCGCCAGCAGCCT
Source organism: Globisporangium nodosum (assembly GCA_023334105.1). Taxonomy (NCBI): domain Eukaryota; phylum Oomycota; class Peronosporomycetes; order Pythiales; family Pythiaceae; genus Globisporangium; species Globisporangium nodosum. The sequence goes on from JAASGA010000077.1 coordinate 41,747, forward strand.
CGTGAATGAACGACCACCTGTATATCCGTGTCTCGTCGTCAGATCTTCACCCGAGACTATGGTCGTGGTGCTCGACGCGTTTGTTCAGAGTTACGAAGAGGAGAGCGATCGCCGCGCGTGTCTGGGCGATAGCTAGCGCTCTTGCTGCTGGTGTTTTGACTGTTGGTGTTGCTGCTGCTGTTGCTGCTGTTGGTGGAAATGATAAGGATGGTGACGACGGTGATGACGATGACGAGGTGGCGGCTGGTTGCTCGCACACGCGCTTACTGCGCGCTCTCGATGATCGTGACGAACTCGGGCTTGAGCGAGGCGCCACCGACGAGGAAGCCGTCGACGTCGTGCAGCGCGATGAGCTCGCCGCAGTTCTTGGCGGTCACCGAGCCGCCGTAGATGATGCGCACCTTCTGTGCGACGTCGCCCGAGACGTTGCTCGCGATCCAGTGGCGCAGGTTCTTGTGCGCGTCCTGTGCCTGCTCGGGGGTCGCCACGACGCCCGTGCCGATCGCCCACACGGGCTCGTACGCGATCACGACGCGGTCCCACTCGGCCTCGCTCAGCAGGCTCGCGAGCGCCTGCGTCTGACGCGTGATGACGTCCATCGTCTGGTCCGCGTTGCGCTGCTCGAGCGTCTCGCCGATGCAGAAGATCACGCTCAGCCCGTGGTCGAGCGCGCGCTTGGTCTTCTCCGCCACGATCGCGTCCGTCTCGCCGTAGTACGCGCGGCGCTCCGAGTGGCCCGTGAGCGTCCACTTGAGTCCAAAGTCTGCACGAAGTGACAAAAAAGCCCCGTTAGAGCGATCTTTTCTGCCTTATTTGTCCCCATACAAGGACCTTTATCCGACAAACACAACCAACAAAAAACGTACCAACGAGGTGCTCGGCCGAGATCTCGCCCGTGAACGCGCCGAAGCCCGTGCGGCTGACGTTCTGCGCGCTCACGGCGATGTTCTTCTGCAGCAGCTGCTGCGCGAGCTCCAGGTGCAGCGCCGGCGGCGCCACGATCACGTCCAGCTGCTCCGTGTCGATCGTCACCTGGTTGAGCACGGCCGCGAGCTCGCGCACCGACTCCTTGGTGCCGTTCTGCTCGGGATGATACACAACGAAGCAGTTGGCGTCACACGCGCAGAGGGTCGGTCACTCGCTGCTTTCGCTAGCTACTCTGGACGTACCGACTTCCAGTTGCCGCCGATGACGTACTTGCGGACCGCGGCCATTGTGAGTGGTAAGGAGGGAGGGAGGAAGGGAGGGGGGGG